>CAVNZQ010000008.1:0-60177 GCA_963693445.1 Agonopterix heracliana | reverse complement strand
AGCTTCCTTGAGGAACTCCAGCTTCGAGGAGATGTTGTCTTCAAGTGACTTGCGATCTTCTAAAAAGGAGGACACGGTCTTGACAATTCTAATTCTTCGGGGATTCGTAGAGGTAGCCTGCTTGTAGACTGTTGTAGTGTACGGCGACTGTTTTCGTGAATACGTTGCGTAGTGGCGTCGAATGGCTTACCTATACCTAGTACGCTCTACCATCTACGTGTCTACGGTGTCGCTGTTAGTGACCGGTCTGGCGAGCGTTCCGTCTAAATTTAGTTATTTATTAATTACAATTTACAAGTTTAATTACCGTAAAATATTATTCCAAGTAATTTTATAATTAAACAACGAATGCATGGGCAAACAACTATAGTTTCTACTCTATGATTCTGTGATAGTAGATTCCAGCGAATGCTAGCGTCGGCGTCCAGGTCTACCTGGATGATCCTGGATGTTTTTCTATGATAGATATCAAGAAATAGGAATATAAAAGTCAAGTTTTTCATCGATCAGTAGCATAACACCGACCAGAAGAAAAATATAAATGTTATAGAAAAAAAAGGTGAAAGAGCTCACTAACATAGATTTAAGTCTACTAACAATAATAAAGTGTATTAATTTACGAGTTTTATTATATTATAAAAATTTATAATTATTACTACTACTACTACTACTACTACTACTACTACTGGTACTACTGGTGAAACGTGGATGTTCTGAGGTTTCAGAATATCTCTGACTACCCCCTCGGGAAATATATAGTCGTGAGCATATGCATATGCTTATAATTATTAAAAAGAGCATCTATGGATGGACGTTAGAGTGAGAGGAGAGGACTCTGGGTCCACACAGATTTCCCGCGCTTTTTCGGTCCTTTGATCTGTATAAATTGAGGCGCCTCGTTGATACCTTTATTATTATAAATCTCGGAGTCGGAGTCGGGAGTCGGGCAGTCGGGCCCGGTCGTAATAATTATTAGGATAGATAGATGGGACTGATAAGGAAATAAATATTGTAATAATTGTATTCTGCTATAGGTACCTATTATTAACTAACTGCAGTTATGATAATAGCTGCAGTTTTGAATTGAAACAAGTCAAGTAAATCTCACTCACGTCTCTGACGAGACTATGAGTACCTAACTAACTACCTAACCTATGTACCCAGATGTTTTGAATAAATAAATTATGTTATAGGTACATACCTACTTAAATATAGGTAAAATATTATATTATATTATATCTCTAAATCAGAGAGACGTTATGCGTTCCTATGTTTATTTAGTAGCTTAGCTTTAATAGGTAGGTATTTCATGCGTGGCGTGTGTTGTGAGAGATTTATTAGATTAGATTAGATAGATTATTGTCATTGATGTCGATCGTCAGAAACAAACTTTTAATAGTTCGGAAAGTTTTGTTAGCCCTGAAAAGGGCTTTTTGGTTGTACCGTGTGCCACACGGCTGTGTCGGTGTTCGGCGCCGCGTCTCGCTCGTCTTTTGCATTGCAGCAAAGCGAGGCGGGCGGCGGGCGTCGATGCCGATGTGTGCCGATGCGATGCCGCGATAGTTAGGTCGGGCTGGCGCGCTGGCGGGAGGTAAGGTACCTTAGCTACCTTACTTCTTCGCGGCGGCGGCCTTCTTGGCGGCGGGCTTCGACTTGGGAGCGGCGGCCTTCTTGGGTTTGGGCGCTTTCGGCTTCTTGGTCGGTGGCTTGGCGGTCTTCTTGGCCTTGGGGGCGGCGCTCTTTGCCTTAGCGGCGGGGGCGGCCCTCTTGGAGGCGGCGGCGGCGGGTTTCTTCTTGGCCGCGGCGGCGGCCTTCTTCTCCTTCGCGGTCACGGCCGCGGCGGACGACTTAGCCTTCGAGGGGGAAGCCGCGGAGGCGGCCTTCTTCGTCTTGGCGGCGGCGGCGGCGGTCTTCTTGGGCTTCGACTTAGCGGCGGCGGCCGCCGAGGTCTTGGCGGAGGCGGGCTTCTTGGCGGCGGCGGAGGACTTCGACTCTAGCTTGAACGAGCCGGAGGCGCCCTTGCCCTTGGTCTGGATGAGCGCGCCGGACTCGACTGCGCTCTTCAAGTACTTCCTGATGAAAGGTGCCAATTTCTCAGCGTCGACCTTGTACTTGGCGGCGATGTATTTCTTGATGGCCTGCAGGGAGGATCCGCTGCGCTCCTTGAGCTCCTTGATGGCGTCGTTCACCATTTCGGAGGTCTTCGGATGGGTGGGCTTAGCTTTGGGCTTCTTGGCGCCGGCGGCGGATGCCTTGGGCTTCTTTGCGGGGGTCGCCGGGGCGGGAGCTTCGGATGCAACGGCGGTGTCGGCCATGATTCACAATAATAAGTTAAGTTATTAAAACGAATGAAAATATACTCAAACTGAAACGACAGCGGTTTAGTTCGCGGAGCGTACGTAGAGGGCACTAGTTGTACCATTTCTCCACGGCCGAACAGCAATACCGTAAGGACGGCCGCGCTGTCGCTAGACGTTTTCTCGTACGATCACTTACAACTTTTCACTAACACACATCGGATTTTACCAAAAATTTTGCTTAATAACATAAATTATCAACATATAGTTTCAAGACGCATAATCTTTATGAGTTCACCTAACGTTAGAGAGTAATTTGGGTCGCGTAAAGGGAACGCACTCCGCCCTAGGGAAGTTTATTTTCGCCACCTTATGCGTCGCGTACCTAGTGTCCAGTTCAAAAGTTATTTTTCTCTATAAAACAATACATACGCCTTCGTAACACTCGATAAGTTAAAAGCGAAGATTCCGAGCTTAGATAAATCGAGCTTTCCGCGCATATTCATAGCCATTGGGACGATTTTGACGACCGTGATCTTGGGGGTCGTAAAACACCACACTCTACGGCATCGTACTGCGACAGACGTTTGTATCCAGAACGTATAAGCTCGGTACTGTTTATTAATAATACACTTCTTCATAGTAAAAGTTTAAACGAATCCATAATTATTATAATAATTAAACAATGTAATATTAACAGGTAGCTGCGTGCGGAAACGAAAATTACGGCGGGCGGCGGCGCGTCTCCTCTCTGCTCTCTCGTCGAGGCGCCCGCCGCCGGGCGCGCGCGGCCCAAGAAGAATCCTCCTATTTTTTTTTATTTATTAAGTAGGTAAGTTACTTTACCTATTATCGACCGATATAATATATTATCACACGTTAATATCTCTTTATAGGTGGGTGTGAATAATTTCGTTAGCAAGTACCTACCTAAGTAAATGCACAAATATAGTTTTGGTTGGGCGGAAAAATTTCGTCAAATTTAGGGTTTAGGATGTTATATACTCACTTTTTAAATGTTAGAGTACGATGGTGTATATCTAGCTAGGTAGGTATAATAACAACAACAACAACAACAATAGTAATTGATAATAACAGTCTCTCGCTCACTCGTAGGTGCAGTAGTGCAGCGCCCAGGCTAATAGTTAGTTCGTTCGTTTAATTTATTTAATAAATAGTACAATAGTACTACTAAGAGTAAAAGAGTTTCGTCACGGGATCAATGCGTGTGTGTACCATTTAGGTAGTATATGTATGTGTTAGTAGGTGGTGCATGCGTGCATGCGACTGCGATATTGATATCGCTATTTAGATAGAATTATTGTCAAAGTATGCAGTCTCGAAACATTTATTATCATATATGAAACTTGTGCGGCCCTGAAAAGGGCCTTTTTTTTAAATCTTGTTGTACTTGTACGTGTAGGTACAATGTGCCAATTATAGGTAAGTATAATCGGCAGCATAGCAGCACCACCGTACGCACAATCAAGCGCTCCGAGAGGTATTTAACCTCCGAAACCGTAGAGGGTGCGGCCTTGACGCTTGAGAGCGTAGACTACGTCCATGGCGGTGACGGTCTTCCTCTTGGCGTGCTCGGTGTACGTTACAGCGTCACGGATCACGTTCTCTAGGAACACCTTGAGAACACCGCGGGTCTCTTCGTATATCAGACCGGAGATACGCTTCACGCCGCCTCTGCGCGCCAAACGACGGATGGCGGGCTTCGTGATACCCTGGATGTTGTCGCGAAGAACTTTCCTGTGACGCTTCGCTCCTCCTTTTCCGAGACCTTTGCCTCCCTTACCGCGACCGGTCATGTTTGATTATTGTTTTGCGAATTAAATGCGCGCGAACGGAACAGTACGACCACGTAACGCGGCCGCCGTCAACGAGAAACTGATATCGGCTACTCGTAGTGTCGTTCAATTTATATTGTAGCGAGGAGCGAGACGGTGATCGAGGCGACGCACGGGGAGAGGGGAACACCGAACCGATAGGAAAGAGACCGCGATAGCACTGCGACGCCGCAAACGAATCGTGTTATTAAATTTTTTTTTTTTGTTATTATTATTATAATTTCAAATAAATAGTATACTTTAATAATATTTTTAATTAAATGGTCGGCGAGATAAGAAACAGCAGCGGGTCTCAAGCTAAAAATGCGCATAAAATACTAAACTCACACCTATGTACGTATTGTATTGCTACCCATTTTAATATTTGCAAAATGGTGAATTCCAGGTGGTGTCCTGCATGCAGCAGGCGCGGACAGCTACGCTACCTGGTCTACGGGTCAATCAGTCGTTCGTGCAGCGCGAATAACCAGCACGGCACGCACACCGACCGCGCCGGCCGGCCGGCCGACGGCTTCGAGCTCGGAATCATACAGATTCATTGAATGTGAGTGATTATGTACCTAATGCATTATTTACTTCTTCCAATCAATAGCGGTCTAGTCGACGTAATCTGACTTGATAGAACGTTAATGTTATGCTATGATAGGTAGGCAGGTATAAGTGTAATGTGTATTGTATGTATATAGTTATTAGGTAAGCGATTTATGTCTTTCGTAAATGCGTTTCGAAACAAACAGTTTTTGTTTTGAATAAATTGCGGCCCTGAAAAGGGCCTTTTGTTTGGATGGATTTGATTATTATTAGATACTTATAGTAAGTAAGTAAGTATTAATAATCGCCGCGCGCGCCGCAGCAGTGATCAGTCTTCTTAGGCGCGTTCACCGCGAATCCTGCGGGCGAGCTGAATGTCCTTCGGCATGATGGTGACACGCTTGGCGTGGATGGCGCACAGGTTCGTGTCCTCGAAGAGACCGACCAGGTACGCCTCGCTGGCCTCCTGGAGGGCCATAACGGCGGAGCTCTGGAAGCGTAGGTCCGTCTTGAAGTCCTGCGCGATCTCACGCACCAAACGCTGGAACGGCAGCTTGCGGATGAGAAGCTCAGTGCTCTTCTGGTAGCGACGGATCTCACGGAGTGCGACAGTTCCGGGCCTGTAGCGATGAGGCTTCTTCACGCCGCCGGTGGCGGGCGCGCTCTTGCGAGCGGCCTTCGTGGCGAGCTGCTTGCGCGGCGCCTTACCACCGGTCGACTTACGAGCGGTCTGCTTGGTACGAGCCATCTCGATAAGTTAATTTGTTGAATTGAATATAATAAAATAAAGTAACGTAAAACTTGGAGCGCGCGCGCGAGCGAGAGTGCGTCGTGCGAGCCGGGCGAACGTATAATAAAAATTACACTACGCGTGGTGTCAATATTTATAGTGAGGCCGGGCGACTAAAGGAAGGAGGCGCGGGGTGGCGCGGGGCGGGGAAGAGGCGGCGGCGCGGCGCACCGCAGTTTGTGCATTTTCTCTCCCCTTCACACCAAATAGTTATCTGAATTTCTCTATAGTAAGTCAAATTTTAAAATATGTATGCAAGTGCTAGTATTTTAATTAATGTAAAAGCGTAGCATATGCTCACGACTATATTCCCCGAGGGGGTAGGCAGAGACATAATATAACGAGACAATATCATGTATACACCTATAAGAACCTTCCTAAATATCTATCCAGGCTGGCAGCTCTACAAAGTAAACTTATAACATTATATTCATAATAGGTAGGTATATTACGAGTATGTACGTAGTATGTATGATGCTATTTTTAAATTTCGATTTCGAGACAAAGGGATCGGTGTTCTTTCTTTCACGTACTTTATATAGTAAGTACTATTTTGGTTCGTCATGCGGATGCAAACCTTTATATTATAATAAGCTTATAATAAATGTGTAGCGCAACAGCGGACAGCATAGGCGTTCGATTTTCAATGCCAGAGCTAGCTTTATGCTAACCCACTTAAAAGTCTGATTAGATAGATAGATAGATAGATAGATTGATTATTGTCAAGAGAGATGTCGTTACGAAACTTATTTAATATTATGAACTTTTTTGTGGCCCTGAAAAGGGCCTTTTTGTTTGTTTGCGTGCATGAAAACACACGCACGTAGGTCGCGCACTAAGTGCCGCTTCACTTGGAGCTGGTGTACTTGGTGACGGCCTTTGTGCCCTCGCTGACGGCGTGCTTGGCGAGCTCGCCCGGCAGCAGGAGACGCACGGAGGTCTGAACCTCCCTGGAAGTGATAGTGGATCTCTTGTTGTAGTGGGCGAGACGGGAAGCCTCGGCGGCGATGCGTTCGAAGATGTCGTTCACGAAAGAGTTCATGATGGACATGGCCTTCGAGGAGATACCGGTGTCGGGGTGAACCTGCTTCAGCACTTTGTAAATGTAGATGGCGTAGCTCTCCTTCCTCTTGTGCTTCTTCTTCTTCTTGTCCGACTTGGAGATGTTCTTCTGGGCCTTGCCAGATTTCTTCGCTGCCTTACCGCTAGTCTTGGGCGGCATGGTGGATTGTTGTAATTTAAATTACAGATACACAAACGACGGGAGCTGCTCGTTACGTGAGCCGCTGACGACGAGTCGAGGTATTACAAAAATCATGTACGAATCCCTCTCTATATATTATCGAGTCGCGGGTGCGGTAGTAGCGGCGCCGCAGGCCAGGGAGCCGTGCCGTTCGTCCAATAGCGTACGATATAATGTCGGAGGAGTGGGGCGAACGCGACGCGGCGCGGCGGCGCGGGGGTATGCGTGCCATAGACCCCCCCGCCGCCGCCCGCCCCGCAAACCTTTATTTCGCGCGCGCTTCAATCCAGCGTTTTCAATTTTTATTAATAATTAATAAAAATTTAATGACATTCAAATTGAGGCGGCCGGCGGGAAAATGGTGCAATGAAACTAGATCGTTCATAATATTTAACTAACAAATAACGCTTTCTCTAATAAATAAATAACTAACTAACTAACTAACTAAATAACCAATATAATAAGTTTGTTTGTGCTTGTGCTTGCTAGGTACTAAATAATTTATGTGCATGTTTGTTGTGATGTGTTGACGAAGGACTGCGCGCACGCTGTACCATTAGAGTACCTCTACCTATGGAATTTCTCATATCAATTAACAATGAAGGTGAGTGGAATGCGTATTTATTACAATATGTATGTACATAGGTAATTGTGTAGGTATTGAGAGCGTGTTAAATATTAATCGTATCATAGGTCAATCAATATAATGTTATTTTTAACAAAATTATTTGTACGTACGTACTACTAATGTAGGTGTGTACCTACATTCAATCACCACGAGATAAGATTTATTGTCATCGTAATGAATCGCAAGAAACGTCTGGCATTGTCTTTGAATTGTTTTGTGGCCCTGAAAAGGGCCTTTTGTTCGTTCGAGCGGACGACGAGGGTTAGCGAGCGAGCGGAGTCCGCAGGCAGGCCAGCCGGCCGCTCTAGTTCGAATTTCGAACGAGAGAAAAATGAGCGCTTAGGCTTTCTTCTCAGTCTTCTTGGGCAGAAGCACCGCCTGGATGTTCGGCAGCACACCACCCTGGGCGATCGTCACTCCGGACAGAAGCTTGTTCAGCTCCTCGTCGTTCCTTATGGCGAGCTGGAGATGTCTAGGTATGATTCTGGTCTTCTTGTTGTCGCGGGCGGCGTTGCCGGCCAACTCGAGGACTTCGGCGGCGAGATACTCCATGACGGCGGCGAGGTACACGGGAGCGCCGGCACCTACGCGCTCGGCGTAGTTACCCTTGCGCAGAAGCCTGTGGATACGACCCACGGGGAACTGTAGTCCGGCACGGTTGGAGCGAGACTTTGCCTTTCCCTTGACTTTGCCACCTTTGCCGCGTCCAGACATTGTCGTTTGATTAATTTAGCGAGAGATACTTGAAATGAGTGAAGCGCTAACACTTCACCGTACGAATCGTGATATACAAGTGACGAGTCAACAACACACAACACGTGGTTTTCTTCTCGTGGCCCCCCGAAGGGGGGCCGCGGGGAGACAGTACCGAGGCGTTGGCCTCTTGCCTGTGGCATCTATCGCCGGCCGTAGAGACGGCCGGGTCCTTGTAGTTGGCACCTGGTGGTGCCTCGTAGTGTTCTGGGGGCTGCCGGCGAGATCGAGCCCACCGGGTGGGACCCCGTTGGGGGAGGCCCAGTGAGCGATCCTACGGCCGGCAGTGAGGTCGTCTCGGGGGTTGTTTGGCCGCGGGAGGCCCGCGCTCCGACGGTTCGCCCACGGTCCGTAGGCGTCCCAGGGGGATCCGTGACCAGCGGTTCCGCCCTTAGGTCGCCAGGGGTCCACGGGGGATCCACGGTGCGCAGGCTCCGCAGCGAGGTGAGCCCTTTAGGGCTCAGGCAAATGTGCGCGCGCCTGCCGGGTGGCAGGCTGGCAGTGTGGTCAGTCCGGGGGGGGGCTACGGAGGGGCGCGCGGTCCTGGCGACTCGACAGGGCGCGCGCGGGCTCCGCAGCGAAGGTCGCTTCAAAGGGGGGTCTGCCGGCGAGGTCAAGCCCACCGATTGGGACCCCGTTGGGGGAGGCCCGGTGAGCGACCTACGCGCCGGCAGTGGTGTCTGTATGGGGGCTTGCGGAGGGGCCCACGGTCCTGACGACTCGCTGGGGAGTCGTGGACGTGAGCGGGCTCCGTAGCGGTGGTGTAAGGGCGCGGCATAGGTGGCCACGGAGATGCGGATGGGCTGCTGGGCTCGTTGTTCGCTCGAACGATTTGCGTCTCTTTTTTATTTTTATTGGGGGTGGCCCAATAAAAATAAAATGAGACGCGGCGTCAACATGTTTGTGTAGGTGGGTTGACACAATACTCAACCTACCCGAGGGTAGATTGGGAGGGTCTTGGGTTTAGCCCTGAAAAGGGCTGTTTGGCTGCCGTGCGGTGCGGTGCTGCCGGCGAGTTCAAACCCACCGGGTGGGACCCCGTTGGGGGAGGCCCGGTGAGCGAGCTACTAACCGGCAGTGTAGTCATCCGGGGAAGAGGGTTGCGGGGGGGCCCACAGTCCTAACGGCTCGACAAGGAGGCGTGGACGTGGGCAGGCTCCACAGCTGGGACGACGATCTTCCGTTCGGGCATCATCGCGGGTTTCCGCGGGTGGGCGACATGGGGGCAGTCGCGGGCGCAGTCCGGTGCGCTTACACTAGCGCTTTCGCGTTCGCGGGCGCGGCGTCGGACTGCGCGAAGCCCTGCGCGCCGGTACGAGGGACTCCTCGTACGGGGCAGGGGGAATCGAGGGGGTTAGCCCTGAAAAGGGCTGTTGGGACGCACGGGGGGGTGCCACTTCGGCTCGATCGCGAAAGCGCGGCGCCGGTTTAAACTGCGCACGGGCAGCCGGCGCCGCGCTGGAAGTCACTGGGGTGCGCGGGCGCGCGGGGGGGTGCGATCGCGTGTGCACGCTCGGACGTGGCAGACTGTCCGACGAGTCAACCCGGCGTCCGGCAATATTTATACGGGCGGTGAGTCATGGATTTAGCGGGGAGGGTTCGGAGCCGAGCGGCGGCGGCGGCGGCTCGACGATCGCGGCACCGTGCATTTAAAAATGTTTTATAGGTATTCATTCTAGCAGCAAGCAAGTCGGGCCCGGTCGTAATAATTATTAGGATAGATAGATGGGACTGATAAGGAAATAAATATTGTAATAATTGTATTCTGCTATAGGTACCTATTATTAACTAACTGCAGTTATGATAATAGCTGCAGTTTTGAATTGAAACAAGTCAAGTAAATCTCACTCACGTCTCTGACGAGACTATGAGTACCTAACTAACTACCTAACCTATGTACCCAGATGTTTTGAATAAATAAATTATGTTATAGGTACATACCTACTTAAATATAGGTAAAATATTATATTATATTATATCTCTAAATCAGAGAGACGTTATGCGTTCCTATGTTTATTTAGTAGCTTAGCTTTAATAGGTAGGTATTTCATGCGTGGCGTGTGTTGTGAGAGATTTATTAGATTAGATTAGATAGATTATTGTCATTGATGTCGATCGTCAGAAACAAACTTTTAATAGTTCGGAAAGTTTTGTTAGCCCTGAAAAGGGCTTTTTGGTTGTACCGTGTGCCACACGGCTGTGTCGGTGTTCGGCGCCGCGTCTCGCTCGTCTTTTGCATTGCAGCAAAGCGAGGCGGGCGGCGGGCGTCGATGCCGATGTGTGCCGATGCGATGCCGCGATAGTTAGGTCGGGCTGGCGCGCTGGCGGGAGGTAAGGTACCTTAGCTACCTTACTTCTTCGCGGCGGCGGCCTTCTTGGCGGCGGGCTTCGACTTGGGAGCGGCGGCCTTCTTGGGTTTGGGCGCTTTCGGCTTCTTGGTCGGTGGCTTGGCGGTCTTCTTGGCCTTGGGGGCGGCGCTCTTTGCCTTAGCGGCGGGGGCGGCCCTCTTGGAGGCGGCGGCGGCGGGTTTCTTCTTGGCCGCGGCGGCGGCCTTCTTCTCCTTCGCGGTCACGGCCGCGGCGGACGACTTAGCCTTCGAGGGGGAAGCCGCGGAGGCGGCCTTCTTCGTCTTGGCGGCGGCGGCGGCGGTCTTCTTGGGCTTCGACTTAGCGGCGGCGGCCGCCGAGGTCTTGGCGGAGGCGGGCTTCTTGGCGGCGGCGGAGGACTTCGACTCTAGCTTGAACGAGCCGGAGGCGCCCTTGCCCTTGGTCTGGATGAGCGCGCCGGACTCGACTGCGCTCTTCAAGTACTTCCTGATGAAAGGTGCCAATTTCTCAGCGTCGACCTTGTACTTGGCGGCGATGTATTTCTTGATGGCCTGCAGGGAGGATCCGCTGCGCTCCTTGAGCTCCTTGATGGCGTCGTTCACCATTTCGGAGGTCTTCGGATGGGTGGGCTTAGCTTTGGGCTTCTTGGCGCCGGCGGCGGATGCCTTGGGCTTCTTTGCGGGGGTCGCCGGGGCGGGAGCTTCGGATGCAACGGCGGTGTCGGCCATGATTCACAATAATAAGTTAAGTTATTAAAACGAATGAAAATATACTCAAACTGAAACGACAGCGGTTTAGTTCGCGGAGCGTACGTAGAGGGCACTAGTTGTACCATTTCTCCACGGCCGAACAGCAATACCGTAAGGACGGCCGCGCTGTCGCTAGACGTTTTCTCGTACGATCACTTACAACTTTTCACTAACACACATCGGATTTTACCAAAAATTTTGCTTAATAACATAAATTATCAACATATAGTTTCAAGACGCATAATCTTTATGAGTTCACCTAACGTTAGAGAGTAATTTGGGTCGCGTAAAGGGAACGCACTCCGCCCTAGGGAAGTTTATTTTCGCCACCTTATGCGTCGCGTACCTAGTGTCCAGTTCAAAAGTTATTTTTCTCTATAAAACAATACATACGCCTTCGTAACACTCGATAAGTTAAAAGCGAAGATTCCGAGCTTAGATAAATCGAGCTTTCCGCGCATATTCATAGCCATTGGGACGATTTTGACGACCGTGATCTTGGGGGTCGTAAAACACCACACTCTACGGCATCGTACTGCGACAGACGTTTGTATCCAGAACGTATAAGCTCGGTACTGTTTATTAATAATACACTTCTTCATAGTAAAAGTTTAAACGAATCCATAATTATTATAATAATTAAACAATGTAATATTAACAGGTAGCTGCGTGCGGAAACGAAAATTACGGCGGGCGGCGGCGCGTCTCCTCTCTGCTCTCTCGTCGAGGCGCCCGCCGCCGGGCGCGCGCGGCCCAAGAAGAATCCTCCTATTTTTTTTTATTTATTAAGTAGGTAAGTTACTTTACCTATTATCGACCGATATAATATATTATCACACGTTAATATCTCTTTATAGGTGGGTGTGAATAATTTCGTTAGCAAGTACCTACCTAAGTAAATGCACAAATATAGTTTTGGTTGGGCGGAAAAATTTCGTCAAATTTAGGGTTTAGGATGTTATATACTCACTTTTTAAATGTTAGAGTACGATGGTGTATATCTAGCTAGGTAGGTATAATAACAACAACAACAACAACAATAGTAATTGATAATAACAGTCTCTCGCTCACTCGTAGGTGCAGTAGTGCAGCGCCCAGGCTAATAGTTAGTTCGTTCGTTTAATTTATTTAATAAATAGTACAATAGTACTACTAAGAGTAAAAGAGTTTCGTCACGGGATCAATGCGTGTGTGTACCATTTAGGTAGTATATGTATGTGTTAGTAGGTGGTGCATGCGTGCATGCGACTGCGATATTGATATCGCTATTTAGATAGAATTATTGTCAAAGTATGCAGTCTCGAAACATTTATTATCATATATGAAACTTGTGCGGCCCTGAAAAGGGCCTTTTTTTTAAATCTTGTTGTACTTGTACGTGTAGGTACAATGTGCCAATTATAGGTAAGTATAATCGGCAGCATAGCAGCACCACCGTACGCACAATCAAGCGCTCCGAGAGGTATTTAACCTCCGAAACCGTAGAGGGTGCGGCCTTGACGCTTGAGAGCGTAGACTACGTCCATGGCGGTGACGGTCTTCCTCTTGGCGTGCTCGGTGTACGTTACAGCGTCACGGATCACGTTCTCTAGGAACACCTTGAGAACACCGCGGGTCTCTTCGTATATCAGACCGGAGATACGCTTCACGCCGCCTCTGCGCGCCAAACGACGGATGGCGGGCTTCGTGATACCCTGGATGTTGTCGCGAAGAACTTTCCTGTGACGCTTCGCTCCTCCTTTTCCGAGACCTTTGCCTCCCTTACCGCGACCGGTCATGTTTGATTATTGTTTTGCGAATTAAATGCGCGCGAACGGAACAGTACGACCACGTAACGCGGCCGCCGTCAACGAGAAACTGATATCGGCTACTCGTAGTGTCGTTCAATTTATATTGTAGCGAGGAGCGAGACGGTGATCGAGGCGACGCACGGGGAGAGGGGAACACCGAACCGATAGGAAAGAGACCGCGATAGCACTGCGACGCCGCAAACGAATCGTGTTATTAAATTTTTTTTTTTTGTTATTATTATTATAATTTCAAATAAATAGTATACTTTAATAATATTTTTAATTAAATGGTCGGCGAGATAAGAAACAGCAGCGGGTCTCAAGCTAAAAATGCGCATAAAATACTAAACTCACACCTATGTACGTATTGTATTGCTACCCATTTTAATATTTGCAAAATGGTGAATTCCAGGTGGTGTCCTGCATGCAGCAGGCGCGGACAGCTACGCTACCTGGTCTACGGGTCAATCAGTCGTTCGTGCAGCGCGAATAACCAGCACGGCACGCACACCGACCGCGCCGGCCGGCCGGCCGACGGCTTCGAGCTCGGAATCATACAGATTCATTGAATGTGAGTGATTATGTACCTAATGCATTATTTACTTCTTCCAATCAATAGCGGTCTAGTCGACGTAATCTGACTTGATAGAACGTTAATGTTATGCTATGATAGGTAGGCAGGTATAAGTGTAATGTGTATTGTATGTATATAGTTATTAGGTAAGCGATTTATGTCTTTCGTAAATGCGTTTCGAAACAAACAGTTTTTGTTTTGAATAAATTGCGGCCCTGAAAAGGGCCTTTTGTTTGGATGGATTTGATTATTATTAGATACTTATAGTAAGTAAGTAAGTATTAATAATCGCCGCGCGCGCCGCAGCAGTGATCAGTCTTCTTAGGCGCGTTCACCGCGAATCCTGCGGGCGAGCTGAATGTCCTTCGGCATGATGGTGACACGCTTGGCGTGGATGGCGCACAGGTTCGTGTCCTCGAAGAGACCGACCAGGTACGCCTCGCTGGCCTCCTGGAGGGCCATAACGGCGGAGCTCTGGAAGCGTAGGTCCGTCTTGAAGTCCTGCGCGATCTCACGCACCAAACGCTGGAACGGCAGCTTGCGGATGAGAAGCTCAGTGCTCTTCTGGTAGCGACGGATCTCACGGAGTGCGACAGTTCCGGGCCTGTAGCGATGAGGCTTCTTCACGCCGCCGGTGGCGGGCGCGCTCTTGCGAGCGGCCTTCGTGGCGAGCTGCTTGCGCGGCGCCTTACCACCGGTCGACTTACGAGCGGTCTGCTTGGTACGAGCCATCTCGATAAGTTAATTTGTTGAATTGAATATAATAAAATAAAGTAACGTAAAACTTGGAGCGCGCGCGCGAGCGAGAGTGCGTCGTGCGAGCCGGGCGAACGTATAATAAAAATTACACTACGCGTGGTGTCAATATTTATAGTGAGGCCGGGCGACTAAAGGAAGGAGGCGCGGGGTGGCGCGGGGCGGGGAAGAGGCGGCGGCGCGGCGCACCGCAGTTTGTGCATTTTCTCTCCCCTTCACACCAAATAGTTATCTGAATTTCTCTATAGTAAGTCAAATTTTAAAATATGTATGCAAGTGCTAGTATTTTAATTAATGTAAAAGCGTAGCATATGCTCACGACTATATTCCCCGAGGGGGTAGGCAGAGACATAATATAACGAGACAATATCATGTATACACCTATAAGAACCTTCCTAAATATCTATCCAGGCTGGCAGCTCTACAAAGTAAACTTATAACATTATATTCATAATAGGTAGGTATATTACGAGTATGTACGTAGTATGTATGATGCTATTTTTAAATTTCGATTTCGAGACAAAGGGATCGGTGTTCTTTCTTTCACGTACTTTATATAGTAAGTACTATTTTGGTTCGTCATGCGGATGCAAACCTTTATATTATAATAAGCTTATAATAAATGTGTAGCGCAACAGCGGACAGCATAGGCGTTCGATTTTCAATGCCAGAGCTAGCTTTATGCTAACCCACTTAAAAGTCTGATTAGATAGATAGATAGATAGATAGATTGATTATTGTCAAGAGAGATGTCGTTACGAAACTTATTTAATATTATGAACTTTTTTGTGGCCCTGAAAAGGGCCTTTTTGTTTGTTTGCGTGCATGAAAACACACGCACGTAGGTCGCGCACTAAGTGCCGCTTCACTTGGAGCTGGTGTACTTGGTGACGGCCTTTGTGCCCTCGCTGACGGCGTGCTTGGCGAGCTCGCCCGGCAGCAGGAGACGCACGGAGGTCTGAACCTCCCTGGAAGTGATAGTGGATCTCTTGTTGTAGTGGGCGAGACGGGAAGCCTCGGCGGCGATGCGTTCGAAGATGTCGTTCACGAAAGAGTTCATGATGGACATGGCCTTCGAGGAGATACCGGTGTCGGGGTGAACCTGCTTCAGCACTTTGTAAATGTAGATGGCGTAGCTCTCCTTCCTCTTGTGCTTCTTCTTCTTCTTGTCCGACTTGGAGATGTTCTTCTGGGCCTTGCCAGATTTCTTCGCTGCCTTACCGCTAGTCTTGGGCGGCATGGTGGATTGTTGTAATTTAAATTACAGATACACAAACGACGGGAGCTGCTCGTTACGTGAGCCGCTGACGACGAGTCGAGGTATTACAAAAATCATGTACGAATCCCTCTCTATATATTATCGAGTCGCGGGTGCGGTAGTAGCGGCGCCGCAGGCCAGGGAGCCGTGCCGTTCGTCCAATAGCGTACGATATAATGTCGGAGGAGTGGGGCGAACGCGACGCGGCGCGGCGGCGCGGGGGTATGCGTGCCATAGACCCCCCCGCCGCCGCCCGCCCCGCAAACCTTTATTTCGCGCGCGCTTCAATCCAGCGTTTTCAATTTTTATTAATAATTAATAAAAATTTAATGACATTCAAATTGAGGCGGCCGGCGGGAAAATGGTGCAATGAAACTAGATCGTTCATAATATTTAACTAACAAATAACGCTTTCTCTAATAAATAAATAACTAACTAACTAACTAACTAAATAACCAATATAATAAGTTTGTTTGTGCTTGTGCTTGCTAGGTACTAAATAATTTATGTGCATGTTTGTTGTGATGTGTTGACGAAGGACTGCGCGCACGCTGTACCATTAGAGTACCTCTACCTATGGAATTTCTCATATCAATTAACAATGAAGGTGAGTGGAATGCGTATTTATTACAATATGTATGTACATAGGTAATTGTGTAGGTATTGAGAGCGTGTTAAATATTAATCGTATCATAGGTCAATCAATATAATGTTATTTTTAACAAAATTATTTGTACGTACGTACTACTAATGTAGGTGTGTACCTACATTCAATCACCACGAGATAAGATTTATTGTCATCGTAATGAATCGCAAGAAACGTCTGGCATTGTCTTTGAATTGTTTTGTGGCCCTGAAAAGGGCCTTTTGTTCGTTCGAGCGGACGACGAGGGTTAGCGAGCGAGCGGAGTCCGCAGGCAGGCCAGCCGGCCGCTCTAGTTCGAATTTCGAACGAGAGAAAAATGAGCGCTTAGGCTTTCTTCTCAGTCTTCTTGGGCAGAAGCACCGCCTGGATGTTCGGCAGCACACCACCCTGGGCGATCGTCACTCCGGACAGAAGCTTGTTCAGCTCCTCGTCGTTCCTTATGGCGAGCTGGAGATGTCTAGGTATGATTCTGGTCTTCTTGTTGTCGCGGGCGGCGTTGCCGGCCAACTCGAGGACTTCGGCGGCGAGATACTCCATGACGGCGGCGAGGTACACGGGAGCGCCGGCACCTACGCGCTCGGCGTAGTTACCCTTGCGCAGAAGCCTGTGGATACGACCCACGGGGAACTGTAGTCCGGCACGGTTGGAGCGAGACTTTGCCTTTCCCTTGACTTTGCCACCTTTGCCGCGTCCAGACATTGTCGTTTGATTAATTTAGCGAGAGATACTTGAAATGAGTGAAGCGCTAACACTTCACCGTACGAATCGTGATATACAAGTGACGAGTCATCATCATCATTGGTTTTCTTCTCGGGGCCCCCCGAAGGGGGGCCGCGGGGGGACAGCATCGAGGCATTGGCCTCCCGACTGTGGTTTCAATGCGCCGGCCGTTTAGACGGCCGGGTCCTTGGGGGTGGCACCTGGTGGTGCCTTGTGGTCGTCAGGGGGGGGGGGGCTGCCGGCGAGGTCGAGCCCACCGAGTGGGACCCCGTTGGGGGAGGCCCGGTGAGCGACCTGCAGCCGGCAGTGTGGTCAGTCTGTGGGGGTGGTTTTCTTCGGCTGGTAGCGGGACCCACTTCCCTAACGACTCGACGTGGAGTCGTGGGGGTGGGCTGCCGCCCCAGAGGGGTGAGGACCTACCTGGGTCGTCGGGTTTTTGCGTGGTTCAGAGGCGTGGGGTCTGAGCAGCCTTAGCGCCTTCAGGATCCTGCCTTCGGGGCTACGGCCACTCTCGAGGTCGTCCAGAATTTCTAAGAGGAGGCGGTGGTTGAGACGGATCGATTCGCGTTCTGCGGTTTCGATCCCGGCGTCTGGAGAGGAGGGGGAATGTGTCGTCCTCCTCCTCTTTTTGCTCTTCCTTTGTTGGAGGCTTACCTTGCCCGGTGGTATGGCCGCTGGGGCCTCTCCTTCCGAGGCAGGGGGGATGTCGTCCGTTTTTTGCCCTCTCTCCGGTCGGGAACGGTTGGTCGTCACAGGAACTGTGCCGGCCCTCCGGTTTCTGACCTCCCTCTTGAAAGTGGGGCAGGTTGTGTAGTTTGCGGGGTGAGGGCCCCCGCAGTTTGCGCAGGTGGCGGGTTCGGTGAGTGGCCTCGGGCAGTCCTTGGCCGGGTGTTCACCTCCGCAGCGGACGCAGGCGAGCTTGCGGTGGCAGCGGTGGGAGGAGTGCCGGAACTGCTGGCAGCGGTGGCATTGTGAGGGACCTAGCTTCCCTCGCCAGGCTTCTATTGTCACGCCTGGCATGCACAGCATTTCCCCTATGCTGTAGATGCCAGGTATGAGGTCCGGGGTTCGGCGCATCTGCGCGTAAAAGATGCAGCCCGGCCGCCCCTGGCGCGCGGCAATGTGTCGCACGTATTCGGGGTCGTGGCCTAGGCTGCGGAGCTCCTTCTCGATGTCTTCCGGGTTTGTGTTCTGCGGAAGGCCTCTGATGGCGATTTTGAGGCTTTTCTCCGCTGGTAGGGAGTAAGAGAACCAGGAGATTCCCTCTTCCTTCTCCAGCTTGGAGAGGTATCTTTGGATTAGGCGGTACTCCTGGTCCTCTTTGGGCAGGAAGCGCACGCCTTTACCGTGTGGGCGCGCGTTCGGGGCGCGGCCCAGGATGTTTTTGAGCTCCCTGAAGTGGTGTGCCCAGTTCGGGAGCTGCTCCACTACCAGCGGCGGGTAGCGCGTCTTCGTGGAGGGCGTCGGATTTACATACCTCGGCGAGGGGGGCGCCGGGGGCTGCGATGGTGGGTGATGGGGTGTCGGCGAGCGTAGCGTTCCAGCGGCGGCTGTTGCATACGTCAGGACGGGCGGGCTCGTCGGTGGTGCCGTGTCCATGACCTCTAGGGGGGGCATGGATAGCGCAGGTTGCGGGGCGGGCGCTCGTGTGGTAGAGCGCGCAGGTGTGAGCAGCTGGGGTCGCTGCGGCGGTGGTGTCGAGTCCGGCGGCAGTATGAACGGCGGCACAAGGGGCATCCGCGGGGACGCCGTTTGCACCGGCTCGCTAATTGCCGGAGGGGTGTTGGGTCGTACCTTGGGGGTGCGTGGTTTCTTAGGGTTCCTTTTCAGTGGAGGTCCTTTTTCCGGTACAGTGCTACGCGGAGGTGGCGGCGTGAAGAGCGGTGGCGCTGCTGAGTGACGAGTCAACCCGGCGTCCGGCAATATTTATACGGGCGGTGAGTCATGGATTTAGCGGGGAGGGTTCGGAGCCGAGCGGCGGCGGCGGCGGCTCGACGATCGCGGCACCGTGCATTTAAAAATGTTTTATAGGTATTCATTCTAGCAGCAAGCAAGTCGGGCCCGGTCGTAATAATTATTAGGATAGATAGATGGGACTGATAAGGAAATAAATATTGTAATAATTGTATTCTGCTATAGGTACCTATTATTAACTAACTGCAGTTATGATAATAGCTGCAGTTTTGAATTGAAACAAGTCAAGTAAATCTCACTCACGTCTCTGACGAGACTATGAGTACCTAACTAACTACCTAACCTATGTACCCAGATGTTTTGAATAAATAAATTATGTTATAGGTACATACCTACTTAAATATAGGTAAAATATTATATTATATTATATCTCTAAATCAGAGAGACGTTATGCGTTCCTATGTTTATTTAGTAGCTTAGCTTTAATAGGTAGGTATTTCATGCGTGGCGTGTGTTGTGAGAGATTTATTAGATTAGATTAGATAGATTATTGTCATTGATGTCGATCGTCAGAAACAAACTTTTAATAGTTCGGAAAGTTTTGTTAGCCCTGAAAAGGGCTTTTTGGTTGTACCGTGTGCCACACGGCTGTGTCGGTGTTCGGCGCCGCGTCTCGCTCGTCTTTTGCATTGCAGCAAAGCGAGGCGGGCGGCGGGCGTCGATGCCGATGTGTGCCGATGCGATGCCGCGATAGTTAGGTCGGGCTGGCGCGCTGGCGGGAGGTAAGGTACCTTAGCTACCTTACTTCTTCGCGGCGGCGGCCTTCTTGGCGGCGGGCTTCGACTTGGGAGCGGCGGCCTTCTTGGGTTTGGGCGCTTTCGGCTTCTTGGTCGGTGGCTTGGCGGTCTTCTTGGCCTTGGGGGCGGCGCTCTTTGCCTTAGCGGCGGGGGCGGCCCTCTTGGAGGCGGCGGCGGCGGGTTTCTTCTTGGCCGCGGCGGCGGCCTTCTTCTCCTTCGCGGTCACGGCCGCGGCGGACGACTTAGCCTTCGAGGGGGAAGCCGCGGAGGCGGCCTTCTTCGTCTTGGCGGCGGCGGCGGCGGTCTTCTTGGGCTTCGACTTAGCGGCGGCGGCCGCCGAGGTCTTGGCGGAGGCGGGCTTCTTGGCGGCGGCGGAGGACTTCGACTCTAGCTTGAACGAGCCGGAGGCGCCCTTGCCCTTGGTCTGGATGAGCGCGCCGGACTCGACTGCGCTCTTCAAGTACTTCCTGATGAAAGGTGCCAATTTCTCAGCGTCGACCTTGTACTTGGCGGCGATGTATTTCTTGATGGCCTGCAGGGAGGATCCGCTGCGCTCCTTGAGCTCCTTGATGGCGTCGTTCACCATTTCGGAGGTCTTCGGATGGGTGGGCTTAGCTTTGGGCTTCTTGGCGCCGGCGGCGGATGCCTTGGGCTTCTTTGCGGGGGTCGCCGGGGCGGGAGCTTCGGATGCAACGGCGGTGTCGGCCATGATTCACAATAATAAGTTAAGTTATTAAAACGAATGAAAATATACTCAAACTGAAACGACAGCGGTTTAGTTCGCGGAGCGTACGTAGAGGGCACTAGTTGTACCATTTCTCCACGGCCGAACAGCAATACCGTAAGGACGGCCGCGCTGTCGCTAGACGTTTTCTCGTACGATCACTTACAACTTTTCACTAACACACATCGGATTTTACCAAAAATTTTGCTTAATAACATAAATTATCAACATATAGTTTCAAGACGCATAATCTTTATGAGTTCACCTAACGTTAGAGAGTAATTTGGGTCGCGTAAAGGGAACGCACTCCGCCCTAGGGAAGTTTATTTTCGCCACCTTATGCGTCGCGTACCTAGTGTCCAGTTCAAAAGTTATTTTTCTCTATAAAACAATACATACGCCTTCGTAACACTCGATAAGTTAAAAGCGAAGATTCCGAGCTTAGATAAATCGAGCTTTCCGCGCATATTCATAGCCATTGGGACGATTTTGACGACCGTGATCTTGGGGGTCGTAAAACACCACACTCTACGGCATCGTACTGCGACAGACGTTTGTATCCAGAACGTATAAGCTCGGTACTGTTTATTAATAATACACTTCTTCATAGTAAAAGTTTAAACGAATCCATAATTATTATAATAATTAAACAATGTAATATTAACAGGTAGCTGCGTGCGGAAACGAAAATTACGGCGGGCGGCGGCGCGTCTCCTCTCTGCTCTCTCGTCGAGGCGCCCGCCGCCGGGCGCGCGCGGCCCAAGAAGAATCCTCCTATTTTTTTTTATTTATTAAGTAGGTAAGTTACTTTACCTATTATCGACCGATATAATATATTATCACACGTTAATATCTCTTTATAGGTGGGTGTGAATAATTTCGTTAGCAAGTACCTACCTAAGTAAATGCACAAATATAGTTTTGGTTGGGCGGAAAAATTTCGTCAAATTTAGGGTTTAGGATGTTATATACTCACTTTTTAAATGTTAGAGTACGATGGTGTATATCTAGCTAGGTAGGTATAATAACAACAACAACAACAACAATAGTAATTGATAATAACAGTCTCTCGCTCACTCGTAGGTGCAGTAGTGCAGCGCCCAGGCTAATAGTTAGTTCGTTCGTTTAATTTATTTAATAAATAGTACAATAGTACTACTAAGAGTAAAAGAGTTTCGTCACGGGATCAATGCGTGTGTGTACCATTTAGGTAGTATATGTATGTGTTAGTAGGTGGTGCATGCGTGCATGCGACTGCGATATTGATATCGCTATTTAGATAGAATTATTGTCAAAGTATGCAGTCTCGAAACATTTATTATCATATATGAAACTTGTGCGGCCCTGAAAAGGGCCTTTTTTTTAAATCTTGTTGTACTTGTACGTGTAGGTACAATGTGCCAATTATAGGTAAGTATAATCGGCAGCATAGCAGCACCACCGTACGCACAATCAAGCGCTCCGAGAGGTATTTAACCTCCGAAACCGTAGAGGGTGCGGCCTTGACGCTTGAGAGCGTAGACTACGTCCATGGCGGTGACGGTCTTCCTCTTGGCGTGCTCGGTGTACGTTACAGCGTCACGGATCACGTTCTCTAGGAACACCTTGAGAACACCGCGGGTCTCTTCGTATATCAGACCGGAGATACGCTTCACGCCGCCTCTGCGCGCCAAACGACGGATGGCGGGCTTCGTGATACCCTGGATGTTGTCGCGAAGAACTTTCCTGTGACGCTTCGCTCCTCCTTTTCCGAGACCTTTGCCTCCCTTACCGCGACCGGTCATGTTTGATTATTGTTTTGCGAATTAAATGCGCGCGAACGGAACAGTACGACCACGTAACGCGGCCGCCGTCAACGAGAAACTGATATCGGCTACTCGTAGTGTCGTTCAATTTATATTGTAGCGAGGAGCGAGACGGTGATCGAGGCGACGCACGGGGAGAGGGGAACACCGAACCGATAGGAAAGAGACCGCGATAGCACTGCGACGCCGCAAACGAATCGTGTTATTAAATTTTTTTTTTTTGTTATTATTATTATAATTTCAAATAAATAGTATACTTTAATAATATTTTTAATTAAATGGTCGGCGAGATAAGAAACAGCAGCGGGTCTCAAGCTAAAAATGCGCATAAAATACTAAACTCACACCTATGTACGTATTGTATTGCTACCCATTTTAATATTTGCAAAATGGTGAATTCCAGGTGGTGTCCTGCATGCAGCAGGCGCGGACAGCTACGCTACCTGGTCTACGGGTCAATCAGTCGTTCGTGCAGCGCGAATAACCAGCACGGCACGCACACCGACCGCGCCGGCCGGCCGGCCGACGGCTTCGAGCTCGGAATCATACAGATTCATTGAATGTGAGTGATTATGTACCTAATGCATTATTTACTTCTTCCAATCAATAGCGGTCTAGTCGACGTAATCTGACTTGATAGAACGTTAATGTTATGCTATGATAGGTAGGCAGGTATAAGTGTAATGTGTATTGTATGTATATAGTTATTAGGTAAGCGATTTATGTCTTTCGTAAATGCGTTTCGAAACAAACAGTTTTTGTTTTGAATAAATTGCGGCCCTGAAAAGGGCCTTTTGTTTGGATGGATTTGATTATTATTAGATACTTATAGTAAGTAAGTAAGTATTAATAATCGCCGCGCGCGCCGCAGCAGTGATCAGTCTTCTTAGGCGCGTTCACCGCGAATCCTGCGGGCGAGCTGAATGTCCTTCGGCATGATGGTGACACGCTTGGCGTGGATGGCGCACAGGTTCGTGTCCTCGAAGAGACCGACCAGGTACGCCTCGCTGGCCTCCTGGAGGGCCATAACGGCGGAGCTCTGGAAGCGTAGGTCCGTCTTGAAGTCCTGCGCGATCTCACGCACCAAACGCTGGAACGGCAGCTTGCGGATGAGAAGCTCAGTGCTCTTCTGGTAGCGACGGATCTCACGGAGTGCGACAGTTCCGGGCCTGTAGCGATGAGGCTTCTTCACGCCGCCGGTGGCGGGCGCGCTCTTGCGAGCGGCCTTCGTGGCGAGCTGCTTGCGCGGCGCCTTACCACCGGTCGACTTACGAGCGGTCTGCTTGGTACGAGCCATCTCGATAAGTTAATTTGTTGAATTGAATATAATAAAATAAAGTAACGTAAAACTTGGAGCGCGCGCGCGAGCGAGAGTGCGTCGTGCGAGCCGGGCGAACGTATAATAAAAATTACACTACGCGTGGTGTCAATATTTATAGTGAGGCCGGGCGACTAAAGGAAGGAGGCGCGGGGTGGCGCGGGGCGGGGAAGAGGCGGCGGCGCGGCGCACCGCAGTTTGTGCATTTTCTCTCCCCTTCACACCAAATAGTTATCTGAATTTCTCTATAGTAAGTCAAATTTTAAAATATGTATGCAAGTGCTAGTATTTTAATTAATGTAAAAGCGTAGCATATGCTCACGACTATATTCCCCGAGGGGGTAGGCAGAGACATAATATAACGAGACAATATCATGTATACACCTATAAGAACCTTCCTAAATATCTATCCAGGCTGGCAGCTCTACAAAGTAAACTTATAACATTATATTCATAATAGGTAGGTATATTACGAGTATGTACGTAGTATGTATGATGCTATTTTTAAATTTCGATTTCGAGACAAAGGGATCGGTGTTCTTTCTTTCACGTACTTTATATAGTAAGTACTATTTTGGTTCGTCATGCGGATGCAAACCTTTATATTATAATAAGCTTATAATAAATGTGTAGCGCAACAGCGGACAGCATAGGCGTTCGATTTTCAATGCCAGAGCTAGCTTTATGCTAACCCACTTAAAAGTCTGATTAGATAGATAGATAGATAGATAGATTGATTATTGTCAAGAGAGATGTCGTTACGAAACTTATTTAATATTATGAACTTTTTTGTGGCCCTGAAAAGGGCCTTTTTGTTTGTTTGCGTGCATGAAAACACACGCACGTAGGTCGCGCACTAAGTGCCGCTTCACTTGGAGCTGGTGTACTTGGTGACGGCCTTTGTGCCCTCGCTGACGGCGTGCTTGGCGAGCTCGCCCGGCAGCAGGAGACGCACGGAGGTCTGAACCTCCCTGGAAGTGATAGTGGATCTCTTGTTGTAGTGGGCGAGACGGGAAGCCTCGGCGGCGATGCGTTCGAAGATGTCGTTCACGAAAGAGTTCATGATGGACATGGCCTTCGAGGAGATACCGGTGTCGGGGTGAACCTGCTTCAGCACTTTGTAAATGTAGATGGCGTAGCTCTCCTTCCTCTTGTGCTTCTTCTTCTTCTTGTCCGACTTGGAGATGTTCTTCTGGGCCTTGCCAGATTTCTTCGCTGCCTTACCGCTAGTCTTGGGCGGCATGGTGGATTGTTGTAATTTAAATTACAGATACACAAACGACGGGAGCTGCTCGTTACGTGAGCCGCTGACGACGAGTCGAGGTATTACAAAAATCATGTACGAATCCCTCTCTATATATTATCGAGTCGCGGGTGCGGTAGTAGCGGCGCCGCAGGCCAGGGAGCCGTGCCGTTCGTCCAATAGCGTACGATATAATGTCGGAGGAGTGGGGCGAACGCGACGCGGCGCGGCGGCGCGGGGGTATGCGTGCCATAGACCCCCCCGCCGCCGCCCGCCCCGCAAACCTTTATTTCGCGCGCGCTTCAATCCAGCGTTTTCAATTTTTATTAATAATTAATAAAAATTTAATGACATTCAAATTGAGGCGGCCGGCGGGAAAATGGTGCAATGAAACTAGATCGTTCATAATATTTAACTAACAAATAACGCTTTCTCTAATAAATAAATAACTAACTAACTAACTAACTAAATAACCAATATAATAAGTTTGTTTGTGCTTGTGCTTGCTAGGTACTAAATAATTTATGTGCATGTTTGTTGTGATGTGTTGACGAAGGACTGCGCGCACGCTGTACCATTAGAGTACCTCTACCTATGGAATTTCTCATATCAATTAACAATGAAGGTGAGTGGAATGCGTATTTATTACAATATGTATGTACATAGGTAATTGTGTAGGTATTGAGAGCGTGTTAAATATTAATCGTATCATAGGTCAATCAATATAATGTTATTTTTAACAAAATTATTTGTACGTACGTACTACTAATGTAGGTGTGTACCTACATTCAATCACCACGAGATAAGATTTATTGTCATCGTAATGAATCGCAAGAAACGTCTGGCATTGTCTTTGAATTGTTTTGTGGCCCTGAAAAGGGCCTTTTGTTCGTTCGAGCGGACGACGAGGGTTAGCGAGCGAGCGGAGTCCGCAGGCAGGCCAGCCGGCCGCTCTAGTTCGAATTTCGAACGAGAGAAAAATGAGCGCTTAGGCTTTCTTCTCAGTCTTCTTGGGCAGAAGCACCGCCTGGATGTTCGGCAGCACACCACCCTGGGCGATCGTCACTCCGGACAGAAGCTTGTTCAGCTCCTCGTCGTTCCTTATGGCGAGCTGGAGATGTCTAGGTATGATTCTGGTCTTCTTGTTGTCGCGGGCGGCGTTGCCGGCCAACTCGAGGACTTCGGCGGCGAGATACTCCATGACGGCGGCGAGGTACACGGGAGCGCCGGCACCTACGCGCTCGGCGTAGTTACCCTTGCGCAGAAGCCTGTGGATACGACCCACGGGGAACTGTAGTCCGGCACGGTTGGAGCGAGACTTTGCCTTTCCCTTGACTTTGCCACCTTTGCCGCGTCCAGACATTGTCGTTTGATTAATTTAGCGAGAGATACTTGAAATGAGTGAAGCGCTAACACTTCACCGTACGAATCGTGATATACAAGTGACGAGTCATCATCATCATTGGTTTTCTTCTCGGGGCCCCCCGAAGGGGGGCCGCGGGGGGACAGCATCGAGGCATTGGCCTCCCGACTGTGGTTTCAATGCGCCGGCCGTTTAGACGGCCGGGTCCTTGGGGGTGGCACCTGGTGGTGCCTTGTGGTCGTCAGGGGGGGGGGGGCTGCCGGCGAGGTCGAGCCCACCGAGTGGGACCCCGTTGGGGGAGGCCCGGTGAGCGACCTGCAGCCGGCAGTGTGGTCAGTCTGTGGGGGTGGTTTTCTTCGGCTGGTAGCGGGACCCACTTCCCTAACGACTCGACGTGGAGTCGTGGGGGTGGGCTGCCGCCCCAGAGGGGTGAGGACCTACCTGGGTCGTCGGGTTTTTGCGTGGTTCAGAGGCGTGGGGTCTGAGCAGCCTTAGCGCCTTCAGGATCCTGCCTTCGGGGCTACGGCCACTCTCGAGGTCGTCCAGAATTTCTAAGAGGAGGCGGTGGTTGAGACGGATCGATTCGCGTTCTGCGGTTTCGATCCCGGCGTCTGGAGAGGAGGGGGAATGTGTCGTCCTCCTCCTCTTTTTGCTCTTCCTTTGTTGGAGGCTTACCTTGCCCGGTGGTATGGCCGCTGGGGCCTCTCCTTCCGAGGCAGGGGGGATGTCGTCCGTTTTTTGCCCTCTCTCCGGTCGGGAACGGTTGGTCGTCACAGGAACTGTGCCGGCCCTCCGGTTTCTGACCTCCCTCTTGAAAGTGGGGCAGGTTGTGTAGTTTGCGGGGTGAGGGCCCCCGCAGTTTGCGCAGGTGGCGGGTTCGGTGAGTGGCCTCGGGCAGTCCTTGGCCGGGTGTTCACCTCCGCAGCGGACGCAGGCGAGCTTGCGGTGGCAGCGGTGGGAGGAGTGCCGGAACTGCTGGCAGCGGTGGCATTGTGAGGGACCTAGCTTCCCTCGCCAGGCTTCTATTGTCACGCCTGGCATGCACAGCATTTCCCCTATGCTGTAGATGCCAGGTATGAGGTCCGGGGTTCGGCGCATCTGCGCGTAAAAGATGCAGCCCGGCCGCCCCTGGCGCGCGGCAATGTGTCGCACGTATTCGGGGTCGTGGCCTAGGCTGCGGAGCTCCTTCTCGATGTCTTCCGGGTTTGTGTTCTGCGGAAGGCCTCTGATGGCGATTTTGAGGCTTTTCTCCGCTGGTAGGGAGTAAGAGAACCAGGAGATTCCCTCTTCCTTCTCCAGCTTGGAGAGGTATCTTTGGATTAGGCGGTACTCCTGGTCCTCTTTGGGCAGGAAGCGCACGCCTTTACCGTGTGGGCGCGCGTTCGGGGCGCGGCCCAGGATGTTTTTGAGCTCCCTGAAGTGGTGTGCCCAGTTCGGGAGCTGCTCCACTACCAGCGGCGGGTAGCGCGTCTTCGTGGAGGGCGTCGGATTTACATACCTCGGCGAGGGGGGCGCCGGGGGCTGCGATGGTGGGTGATGGGGTGTCGGCGAGCGTAGCGTTCCAGCGGCGGCTGTTGCATACGTCAGGACGGGCGGGCTCGTCGGTGGTGCCGTGTCCATGACCTCTAGGGGGGGCATGGATAGCGCAGGTTGCGGGGCGGGCGCTCGTGTGGTAGAGCGCGCAGGTGTGAGCAGCTGGGGTCGCTGCGGCGGTGGTGTCGAGTCCGGCGGCAGTATGAACGGCGGCACAAGGGGCATCCGCGGGGACGCCGTTTGCACCGGCTCGCTAATTGCCGGAGGGGTGTTGGGTCGTACCTTGGGGGTGCGTGGTTTCTTAGGGTTCCTTTTCAGTGGAGGTCCTTTTTCCGGTACAGTGCTACGCGGAGGTGGCGGCGTGAAGAGCGGTGGCGCTGCTGAGTGACGAGTCAACCCGGCGTCCGGCAATATTTATACGGGCGGTGAGTCATGGATTTAGCGGGGAGGGTTCGGAGCCGAGCGGCGGCGGCGGCGGCTCGACGATCGCGGCACCGTGCATTTAAAAATGTTTTATAGGTATTCATTCTAGCAGCAAGCAAGTCGGGCCCGGTCGTAATAATTATTAGGATAGATAGATGGGACTGATAAGGAAATAAATATTGTAATAATTGTATTCTGCTATAGGTACCTATTATTAACTAACTGCAGTTATGATAATAGCTGCAGTTTTGAATTGAAACAAGTCAAGTAAATCTCACTCACGTCTCTGACGAGACTATGAGTACCTAACTAACTACCTAACCTATGTACCCAGATGTTTTGAATAAATAAATTATGTTATAGGTACATACCTACTTAAATATAGGTAAAATATTATATTATATTATATCTCTAAATCAGAGAGACGTTATGCGTTCCTATGTTTATTTAGTAGCTTAGCTTTAATAGGTAGGTATTTCATGCGTGGCGTGTGTTGTGAGAGATTTATTAGATTAGATTAGATAGATTATTGTCATTGATGTCGATCGTCAGAAACAAACTTTTAATAGTTCGGAAAGTTTTGTTAGCCCTGAAAAGGGCTTTTTGGTTGTACCGTGTGCCACACGGCTGTGTCGGTGTTCGGCGCCGCGTCTCGCTCGTCTTTTGCATTGCAGCAAAGCGAGGCGGGCGGCGGGCGTCGATGCCGATGTGTGCCGATGCGATGCCGCGATAGTTAGGTCGGGCTGGCGCGCTGGCGGGAGGTAAGGTACCTTAGCTACCTTACTTCTTCGCGGCGGCGGCCTTCTTGGCGGCGGGCTTCGACTTGGGAGCGGCGGCCTTCTTGGGTTTGGGCGCTTTCGGCTTCTTGGTCGGTGGCTTGGCGGTCTTCTTGGCCTTGGGGGCGGCGCTCTTTGCCTTAGCGGCGGGGGCGGCCCTCTTGGAGGCGGCGGCGGCGGGTTTCTTCTTGGCCGCGGCGGCGGCCTTCTTCTCCTTCGCGGTCACGGCCGCGGCGGACGACTTAGCCTTCGAGGGGGAAGCCGCGGAGGCGGCCTTCTTCGTCTTGGCGGCGGCGGCGGCGGTCTTCTTGGGCTTCGACTTAGCGGCGGCGGCCGCCGAGGTCTTGGCGGAGGCGGGCTTCTTGGCGGCGGCGGAGGACTTCGACTCTAGCTTGAACGAGCCGGAGGCGCCCTTGCCCTTGGTCTGGATGAGCGCGCCGGACTCGACTGCGCTCTTCAAGTACTTCCTGATGAAAGGTGCCAATTTCTCAGCGTCGACCTTGTACTTGGCGGCGATGTATTTCTTGATGGCCTGCAGGGAGGATCCGCTGCGCTCCTTGAGCTCCTTGATGGCGTCGTTCACCATTTCGGAGGTCTTCGGATGGGTGGGCTTAGCTTTGGGCTTCTTGGCGCCGGCGGCGGATGCCTTGGGCTTCTTTGCGGGGGTCGCCGGGGCGGGAGCTTCGGATGCAACGGCGGTGTCGGCCATGATTCACAATAATAAGTTAAGTTATTAAAACGAATGAAAATATACTCAAACTGAAACGACAGCGGTTTAGTTCGCGGAGCGTACGTAGAGGGCACTAGTTGTACCATTTCTCCACGGCCGAACAGCAATACCGTAAGGACGGCCGCGCTGTCGCTAGACGTTTTCTCGTACGATCACTTACAACTTTTCACTAACACACATCGGATTTTACCAAAAATTTTGCTTAATAACATAAATTATCAACATATAGTTTCAAGACGCATAATCTTTATGAGTTCACCTAACGTTAGAGAGTAATTTGGGTCGCGTAAAGGGAACGCACTCCGCCCTAGGGAAGTTTATTTTCGCCACCTTATGCGTCGCGTACCTAGTGTCCAGTTCAAAAGTTATTTTTCTCTATAAAACAATACATACGCCTTCGTAACACTCGATAAGTTAAAAGCGAAGATTCCGAGCTTAGATAAATCGAGCTTTCCGCGCATATTCATAGCCATTGGGACGATTTTGACGACCGTGATCTTGGGGGTCGTAAAACACCACACTCTACGGCATCGTACTGCGACAGACGTTTGTATCCAGAACGTATAAGCTCGGTACTGTTTATTAATAATACACTTCTTCATAGTAAAAGTTTAAACGAATCCATAATTATTATAATAATTAAACAATGTAATATTAACAGGTAGCTGCGTGCGGAAACGAAAATTACGGCGGGCGGCGGCGCGTCTCCTCTCTGCTCTCTCGTCGAGGCGCCCGCCGCCGGGCGCGCGCGGCCCAAGAAGAATCCTCCTATTTTTTTTTATTTATTAAGTAGGTAAGTTACTTTACCTATTATCGACCGATATAATATATTATCACACGTTAATATCTCTTTATAGGTGGGTGTGAATAATTTCGTTAGCAAGTACCTACCTAAGTAAATGCACAAATATAGTTTTGGTTGGGCGGAAAAATTTCGTCAAATTTAGGGTTTAGGATGTTATATACTCACTTTTTAAATGTTAGAGTACGATGGTGTATATCTAGCTAGGTAGGTATAATAACAACAACAACAACAACAATAGTAATTGATAATAACAGTCTCTCGCTCACTCGTAGGTGCAGTAGTGCAGCGCCCAGGCTAATAGTTAGTTCGTTCGTTTAATTTATTTAATAAATAGTACAATAGTACTACTAAGAGTAAAAGAGTTTCGTCACGGGATCAATGCGTGTGTGTACCATTTAGGTAGTATATGTATGTGTTAGTAGGTGGTGCATGCGTGCATGCGACTGCGATATTGATATCGCTATTTAGATAGAATTATTGTCAAAGTATGCAGTCTCGAAACATTTATTATCATATATGAAACTTGTGCGGCCCTGAAAAGGGCCTTTTTTTTAAATCTTGTTGTACTTGTACGTGTAGGTACAATGTGCCAATTATAGGTAAGTATAATCGGCAGCATAGCAGCACCACCGTACGCACAATCAAGCGCTCCGAGAGGTATTTAACCTCCGAAACCGTAGAGGGTGCGGCCTTGACGCTTGAGAGCGTAGACTACGTCCATGGCGGTGACGGTCTTCCTCTTGGCGTGCTCGGTGTACGTTACAGCGTCACGGATCACGTTCTCTAGGAACACCTTGAGAACACCGCGGGTCTCTTCGTATATCAGACCGGAGATACGCTTCACGCCGCCTCTGCGCGCCAAACGACGGATGGCGGGCTTCGTGATACCCTGGATGTTGTCGCGAAGAACTTTCCTGTGACGCTTCGCTCCTCCTTTTCCGAGACCTTTGCCTCCCTTACCGCGACCGGTCATGTTTGATTATTGTTTTGCGAATTAAATGCGCGCGAACGGAACAGTACGACCACGTAACGCGGCCGCCGTCAACGAGAAACTGATATCGGCTACTCGTAGTGTCGTTCAATTTATATTGTAGCGAGGAGCGAGACGGTGATCGAGGCGACGCACGGGGAGAGGGGAACACCGAACCGATAGGAAAGAGACCGCGATAGCACTGCGACGCCGCAAACGAATCGTGTTATTAAATTTTTTTTTTTTGTTATTATTATTATAATTTCAAATAAATAGTATACTTTAATAATATTTTTAATTAAATGGTCGGCGAGATAAGAAACAGCAGCGGGTCTCAAGCTAAAAATGCGCATAAAATACTAAACTCACACCTATGTACGTATTGTATTGCTACCCATTTTAATATTTGCAAAATGGTGAATTCCAGGTGGTGTCCTGCATGCAGCAGGCGCGGACAGCTACGCTACCTGGTCTACGGGTCAATCAGTCGTTCGTGCAGCGCGAATAACCAGCACGGCACGCACACCGACCGCGCCGGCCGGCCGGCCGACGGCTTCGAGCTCGGAATCATACAGATTCATTGAATGTGAGTGATTATGTACCTAATGCATTATTTACTTCTTCCAATCAATAGCGGTCTAGTCGACGTAATCTGACTTGATAGAACGTTAATGTTATGCTATGATAGGTAGGCAGGTATAAGTGTAATGTGTATTGTATGTATATAGTTATTAGGTAAGCGATTTATGTCTTTCGTAAATGCGTTTCGAAACAAACAGTTTTTGTTTTGAATAAATTGCGGCCCTGAAAAGGGCCTTTTGTTTGGATGGATTTGATTATTATTAGATACTTATAGTAAGTAAGTAAGTATTAATAATCGCCGCGCGCGCCGCAGCAGTGATCAGTCTTCTTAGGCGCGTTCACCGCGAATCCTGCGGGCGAGCTGAATGTCCTTCGGCATGATGGTGACACGCTTGGCGTGGATGGCGCACAGGTTCGTGTCCTCGAAGAGACCGACCAGGTACGCCTCGCTGGCCTCCTGGAGGGCCATAACGGCGGAGCTCTGGAAGCGTAGGTCCGTCTTGAAGTCCTGCGCGATCTCACGCACCAAACGCTGGAACGGCAGCTTGCGGATGAGAAGCTCAGTGCTCTTCTGGTAGCGACGGATCTCACGGAGTGCGACAGTTCCGGGCCTGTAGCGATGAGGCTTCTTCACGCCGCCGGTGGCGGGCGCGCTCTTGCGAGCGGCCTTCGTGGCGAGCTGCTTGCGCGGCGCCTTACCACCGGTCGACTTACGAGCGGTCTGCTTGGTACGAGCCATCTCGATAAGTTAATTTGTTGAATTGAATATAATAAAATAAAGTAACGTAAAACTTGGAGCGCGCGCGCGAGCGAGAGTGCGTCGTGCGAGCCGGGCGAACGTATAATAAAAATTACACTACGCGTGGTGTCAATATTTATAGTGAGGCCGGGCGACTAAAGGAAGGAGGCGCGGGGTGGCGCGGGGCGGGGAAGAGGCGGCGGCGCGGCGCACCGCAGTTTGTGCATTTTCTCTCCCCTTCACACCAAATAGTTATCTGAATTTCTCTATAGTAAGTCAAATTTTAAAATATGTATGCAAGTGCTAGTATTTTAATTAATGTAAAAGCGTAGCATATGCTCACGACTATATTCCCCGAGGGGGTAGGCAGAGACATAATATAACGAGACAATATCATGTATACACCTATAAGAACCTTCCTAAATATCTATCCAGGCTGGCAGCTCTACAAAGTAAACTTATAACATTATATTCATAATAGGTAGGTATATTACGAGTATGTACGTAGTATGTATGATGCTATTTTTAAATTTCGATTTCGAGACAAAGGGATCGGTGTTCTTTCTTTCACGTACTTTATATAGTAAGTACTATTTTGGTTCGTCATGCGGATGCAAACCTTTATATTATAATAAGCTTATAATAAATGTGTAGCGCAACAGCGGACAGCATAGGCGTTCGATTTTCAATGCCAGAGCTAGCTTTATGCTAACCCACTTAAAAGTCTGATTAGATAGATAGATAGATAGATAGATTGATTATTGTCAAGAGAGATGTCGTTACGAAACTTATTTAATATTATGAACTTTTTTGTGGCCCTGAAAAGGGCCTTTTTGTTTGTTTGCGTGCATGAAAACACACGCACGTAGGTCGCGCACTAAGTGCCGCTTCACTTGGAGCTGGTGTACTTGGTGACGGCCTTTGTGCCCTCGCTGACGGCGTGCTTGGCGAGCTCGCCCGGCAGCAGGAGACGCACGGAGGTCTGAACCTCCCTGGAAGTGATAGTGGATCTCTTGTTGTAGTGGGCGAGACGGGAAGCCTCGGCGGCGATGCGTTCGAAGATGTCGTTCACGAAAGAGTTCATGATGGACATGGCCTTCGAGGAGATACCGGTGTCGGGGTGAACCTGCTTCAGCACTTTGTAAATGTAGATGGCGTAGCTCTCCTTCCTCTTGTGCTTCTTCTTCTTCTTGTCCGACTTGGAGATGTTCTTCTGGGCCTTGCCAGATTTCTTCGCTGCCTTACCGCTAGTCTTGGGCGGCATGGTGGATTGTTGTAATTTAAATTACAGATACACAAACGACGGGAGCTGCTCGTTACGTGAGCCGCTGACGACGAGTCGAGGTATTACAAAAATCATGTACGAATCCCTCTCTATATATTATCGAGTCGCGGGTGCGGTAGTAGCGGCGCCGCAGGCCAGGGAGCCGTGCCGTTCGTCCAATAGCGTACGATATAATGTCGGAGGAGTGGGGCGAACGCGACGCGGCGCGGCGGCGCGGGGGTATGCGTGCCATAGACCCCCCCGCCGCCGCCCGCCCCGCAAACCTTTATTTCGCGCGCGCTTCAATCCAGCGTTTTCAATTTTTATTAATAATTAATAAAAATTTAATGACATTCAAATTGAGGCGGCCGGCGGGAAAATGGTGCAATGAAACTAGATCGTTCATAATATTTAACTAACAAATAACGCTTTCTCTAATAAATAAATAACTAACTAACTAACTAACTAAATAACCAATATAATAAGTTTGTTTGTGCTTGTGCTTGCTAGGTACTAAATAATTTATGTGCATGTTTGTTGTGATGTGTTGACGAAGGACTGCGCGCACGCTGTACCATTAGAGTACCTCTACCTATGGAATTTCTCATATCAATTAACAATGAAGGTGAGTGGAATGCGTATTTATTACAATATGTATGTACATAGGTAATTGTGTAGGTATTGAGAGCGTGTTAAATATTAATCGTATCATAGGTCAATCAATATAATGTTATTTTTAACAAAATTATTTGTACGTACGTACTACTAATGTAGGTGTGTACCTACATTCAATCACCACGAGATAAGATTTATTGTCATCGTAATGAATCGCAAGAAACGTCTGGCATTGTCTTTGAATTGTTTTGTGGCCCTGAAAAGGGCCTTTTGTTCGTTCGAGCGGACGACGAGGGTTAGCGAGCGAGCGGAGTCCGCAGGCAGGCCAGCCGGCCGCTCTAGTTCGAATTTCGAACGAGAGAAAAATGAGCGCTTAGGCTTTCTTCTCAGTCTTCTTGGGCAGAAGCACCGCCTGGATGTTCGGCAGCACACCACCCTGGGCGATCGTCACTCCGGACAGAAGCTTGTTCAGCTCCTCGTCGTTCCTTATGGCGAGCTGGAGATGTCTAGGTATGATTCTGGTCTTCTTGTTGTCGCGGGCGGCGTTGCCGGCCAACTCGAGGACTTCGGCGGCGAGATACTCCATGACGGCGGCGAGGTACACGGGAGCGCCGGCACCTACGCGCTCGGCGTAGTTACCCTTGCGCAGAAGCCTGTGGATACGACCCACGGGGAACTGTAGTCCGGCACGGTTGGAGCGAGACTTTGCCTTTCCCTTGACTTTGCCACCTTTGCCGCGTCCAGACATTGTCGTTTGATTAATTTAGCGAGAGATACTTGAAATGAGTGAAGCGCTAACACTTCACCGTACGAATCGTGATATACAAGTGACGAGTCAACCCGGCGTCCGGCAATATTTATACGGGCGGTGAGTCATGGATTTAGCGGGGAGGGTTCGGAGCCGAGCGGCGGCGGCGGCGGCTCGACGATCGCGGCACCGTGCATTTAAAAATGTTTTATAGGTATTCATTCTAGCAGCAAGCAAGTCGGGCCCGGTCGTAATAATTATTAGGATAGATAGATGGGACTGATAAGGAAATAAATATTGTAATAATTGTATTCTGCTATAGGTACCTATTATTAACTAACTGCAGTTATGATAATAGCTGCAGTTTTGAATTGAAACAAGTCAAGTAAATCTCACTCACGTCTCTGACGAGACTATGAGTACCTAACTAACTACCTAACCTATGTACCCAGATGTTTTGAATAAATAAATTATGTTATAGGTACATACCTACTTAAATATAGGTAAAATATTATATTATATTATATCTCTAAATCAGAGAGACGTTATGCGTTCCTATGTTTATTTAGTAGCTTAGCTTTAATAGGTAGGTATTTCATGCGTGGCGTGTGTTGTGAGAGATTTATTAGATTAGATTAGATAGATTATTGTCATTGATGTCGATCGTCAGAAACAAACTTTTAATAGTTCGGAAAGTTTTGTTAGCCCTGAAAAGGGCTTTTTGGTTGTACCGTGTGCCACACGGCTGTGTCGGTGTTCGGCGCCGCGTCTCGCTCGTCTTTTGCATTGCAGCAAAGCGAGGCGGGCGGCGGGCGTCGATGCCGATGTGTGCCGATGCGATGCCGCGATAGTTAGGTCGGGCTGGCGCGCTGGCGGGAGGTAAGGTACCTTAGCTACCTTACTTCTTCGCGGCGGCGGCCTTCTTGGCGGCGGGCTTCGACTTGGGAGCGGCGGCCTTCTTGGGTTTGGGCGCTTTCGGCTTCTTGGTCGGTGGCTTGGCGGTCTTCTTGGCCTTGGGGGCGGCGCTCTTTGCCTTAGCGGCGGGGGCGGCCCTCTTGGAGGCGGCGGCGGCGGGTTTCTTCTTGGCCGCGGCGGCGGCCTTCTTCTCCTTCGCGGTCACGGCCGCGGCGGACGACTTAGCCTTCGAGGGGGAAGCCGCGGAGGCGGCCTTCTTCGTCTTGGCGGCGGCGGCGGCGGTCTTCTTGGGCTTCGACTTAGCGGCGGCGGCCGCCGAGGTCTTGGCGGAGGCGGGCTTCTTGGCGGCGGCGGAGGACTTCGACTCTAGCTTGAACGAGCCGGAGGCGCCCTTGCCCTTGGTCTGGATGAGCGCGCCGGACTCGACTGCGCTCTTCAAGTACTTCCTGATGAAAGGTGCCAATTTCTCAGCGTCGACCTTGTACTTGGCGGCGATGTATTTCTTGATGGCCTGCAGGGAGGATCCGCTGCGCTCCTTGAGCTCCTTGATGGCGTCGTTCACCATTTCGGAGGTCTTCGGATGGGTGGGCTTAGCTTTGGGCTTCTTGGCGCCGGCGGCGGATGCCTTGGGCTTCTTTGCGGGGGTCGCCGGGGCGGGAGCTTCGGATGCAACGGCGGTGTCGGCCATGATTCACAATAATAAGTTAAGTTATTAAAACGAATGAAAATATACTCAAACTGAAACGACAGCGGTTTAGTTCGCGGAGCGTACGTAGAGGGCACTAGTTGTACCATTTCTCCACGGCCGAACAGCAATACCGTAAGGACGGCCGCGCTGTCGCTAGACGTTTTCTCGTACGATCACTTACAACTTTTCACTAACACACATCGGATTTTACCAAAAATTTTGCTTAATAACATAAATTATCAACATATAGTTTCAAGACGCATAATCTTTATGAGTTCACCTAACGTTAGAGAGTAATTTGGGTCGCGTAAAGGGAACGCACTCCGCCCTAGGGAAGTTTATTTTCGCCACCTTATGCGTCGCGTACCTAGTGTCCAGTTCAAAAGTTATTTTTCTCTATAAAACAATACATACGCCTTCGTAACACTCGATAAGTTAAAAGCGAAGATTCCGAGCTTAGATAAATCGAGCTTTCCGCGCATATTCATAGCCATTGGGACGATTTTGACGACCGTGATCTTGGGGGTCGTAAAACACCACACTCTACGGCATCGTACTGCGACAGACGTTTGTATCCAGAACGTATAAGCTCGGTACTGTTTATTAATAATACACTTCTTCATAGTAAAAGTTTAAACGAATCCATAATTATTATAATAATTAAACAATGTAATATTAACAGGTAGCTGCGTGCGGAAACGAAAATTACGGCGGGCGGCGGCGCGTCTCCTCTCTGCTCTCTCGTCGAGGCGCCCGCCGCCGGGCGCGCGCGGCCCAAGAAGAATCCTCCTATTTTTTTTTATTTATTAAGTAGGTAAGTTACTTTACCTATTATCGACCGATATAATATATTATCACACGTTAATATCTCTTTATAGGTGGGTGTGAATAATTTCGTTAGCAAGTACCTACCTAAGTAAATGCACAAATATAGTTTTGGTTGGGCGGAAAAATTTCGTCAAATTTAGGGTTTAGGATGTTATATACTCACTTTTTAAATGTTAGAGTACGATGGTGTATATCTAGCTAGGTAGGTATAATAACAACAACAACAACAACAATAGTAATTGATAATAACAGTCTCTCGCTCACTCGTAGGTGCAGTAGTGCAGCGCCCAGGCTAATAGTTAGTTCGTTCGTTTAATTTATTTAATAAATAGTACAATAGTACTACTAAGAGTAAAAGAGTTTCGTCACGGGATCAATGCGTGTGTGTACCATTTAGGTAGTATATGTATGTGTTAGTAGGTGGTGCATGCGTGCATGCGACTGCGATATTGATATCGCTATTTAGATAGAATTATTGTCAAAGTATGCAGTCTCGAAACATTTATTATCATATATGAAACTTGTGCGGCCCTGAAAAGGGCCTTTTTTTTAAATCTTGTTGTACTTGTACGTGTAGGTACAATGTGCCAATTATAGGTAAGTATAATCGGCAGCATAGCAGCACCACCGTACGCACAATCAAGCGCTCCGAGAGGTATTTAACCTCCGAAACCGTAGAGGGTGCGGCCTTGACGCTTGAGAGCGTAGACTACGTCCATGGCGGTGACGGTCTTCCTCTTGGCGTGCTCGGTGTACGTTACAGCGTCACGGATCACGTTCTCTAGGAACACCTTGAGAACACCGCGGGTCTCTTCGTATATCAGACCGGAGATACGCTTCACGCCGCCTCTGCGCGCCAAACGACGGATGGCGGGCTTCGTGATACCCTGGATGTTGTCGCGAAGAACTTTCCTGTGACGCTTCGCTCCTCCTTTTCCGAGACCTTTGCCTCCCTTACCGCGACCGGTCATGTTTGATTATTGTTTTGCGAATTAAATGCGCGCGAACGGAACAGTACGACCACGTAACGCGGCCGCCGTCAACGAGAAACTGATATCGGCTACTCGTAGTGTCGTTCAATTTATATTGTAGCGAGGAGCGAGACGGTGATCGAGGCGACGCACGGGGAGAGGGGAACACCGAACCGATAGGAAAGAGACCGCGATAGCACTGCGACGCCGCAAACGAATCGTGTTATTAAATTTTTTTTTTTTGTTATTATTATTATAATTTCAAATAAATAGTATACTTTAATAATATTTTTAATTAAATGGTCGGCGAGATAAGAAACAGCAGCGGGTCTCAAGCTAAAAATGCGCATAAAATACTAAACTCACACCTATGTACGTATTGTATTGCTACCCATTTTAATATTTGCAAAATGGTGAATTCCAGGTGGTGTCCTGCATGCAGCAGGCGCGGACAGCTACGCTACCTGGTCTACGGGTCAATCAGTCGTTCGTGCAGCGCGAATAACCAGCACGGCACGCACACCGACCGCGCCGGCCGGCCGGCCGACGGCTTCGAGCTCGGAATCATACAGATTCATTGAATGTGAGTGATTATGTACCTAATGCATTATTTACTTCTTCCAATCAATAGCGGTCTAGTCGACGTAATCTGACTTGATAGAACGTTAATGTTATGCTATGATAGGTAGGCAGGTATAAGTGTAATGTGTATTGTATGTATATAGTTATTAGGTAAGCGATTTATGTCTTTCGTAAATGCGTTTCGAAACAAACAGTTTTTGTTTTGAATAAATTGCGGCCCTGAAAAGGGCCTTTTGTTTGGATGGATTTGATTATTATTAGATACTTATAGTAAGTAAGTAAGTATTAATAATCGCCGCGCGCGCCGCAGCAGTGATCAGTCTTCTTAGGCGCGTTCACCGCGAATCCTGCGGGCGAGCTGAATGTCCTTCGGCATGATGGTGACACGCTTGGCGTGGATGGCGCACAGGTTCGTGTCCTCGAAGAGACCGACCAGGTACGCCTCGCTGGCCTCCTGGAGGGCCATAACGGCGGAGCTCTGGAAGCGTAGGTCCGTCTTGAAGTCCTGCGCGATCTCACGCACCAAACGCTGGAACGGCAGCTTGCGGATGAGAAGCTCAGTGCTCTTCTGGTAGCGACGGATCTCACGGAGTGCGACAGTTCCGGGCCTGTAGCGATGAGGCTTCTTCACGCCGCCGGTGGCGGGCGCGCTCTTGCGAGCGGCCTTCGTGGCGAGCTGCTTGCGCGGCGCCTTACCACCGGTCGACTTACGAGCGGTCTGCTTGGTACGAGCCATCTCGATAAGTTAATTTGTTGAATTGAATATAATAAAATAAAGTAACGTAAAACTTGGAGCGCGCGCGCGAGCGAGAGTGCGTCGTGCGAGCCGGGCGAACGTATAATAAAAATTACACTACGCGTGGTGTCAATATTTATAGTGAGGCCGGGCGACTAAAGGAAGGAGGCGCGGGGTGGCGCGGGGCGGGGAAGAGGCGGCGGCGCGGCGCACCGCAGTTTGTGCATTTTCTCTCCCCTTCACACCAAATAGTTATCTGAATTTCTCTATAGTAAGTCAAATTTTAAAATATGTATGCAAGTGCTAGTATTTTAATTAATGTAAAAGCGTAGCATATGCTCACGACTATATTCCCCGAGGGGGTAGGCAGAGACATAATATAACGAGACAATATCATGTATACACCTATAAGAACCTTCCTAAATATCTATCCAGGCTGGCAGCTCTACAAAGTAAACTTATAACATTATATTCATAATAGGTAGGTATATTACGAGTATGTACGTAGTATGTATGATGCTATTTTTAAATTTCGATTTCGAGACAAAGGGATCGGTGTTCTTTCTTTCACGTACTTTATATAGTAAGTACTATTTTGGTTCGTCATGCGGATGCAAACCTTTATATTATAATAAGCTTATAATAAATGTGTAGCGCAACAGCGGACAGCATAGGCGTTCGATTTTCAATGCCAGAGCTAGCTTTATGCTAACCCACTTAAAAGTCTGATTAGATAGATAGATAGATAGATAGATTGATTATTGTCAAGAGAGATGTCGTTACGAAACTTATTTAATATTATGAACTTTTTTGTGGCCCTGAAAAGGGCCTTTTTGTTTGTTTGCGTGCATGAAAACACACGCACGTAGGTCGCGCACTAAGTGCCGCTTCACTTGGAGCTGGTGTACTTGGTGACGGCCTTTGTGCCCTCGCTGACGGCGTGCTTGGCGAGCTCGCCCGGCAGCAGGAGACGCACGGAGGTCTGAACCTCCCTGGAAGTGATAGTGGATCTCTTGTTGTAGTGGGCGAGACGGGAAGCCTCGGCGGCGATGCGTTCGAAGATGTCGTTCACGAAAGAGTTCATGATGGACATGGCCTTCGAGGAGATACCGGTGTCGGGGTGAACCTGCTTCAGCACTTTGTAAATGTAGATGGCGTAGCTCTCCTTCCTCTTGTGCTTCTTCTTCTTCTTGTCCGACTTGGAGATGTTCTTCTGGGCCTTGCCAGATTTCTTCGCTGCCTTACCGCTAGTCTTGGGCGGCATGGTGGATTGTTGTAATTTAAATTACAGATACACAAACGACGGGAGCTGCTCGTTACGTGAGCCGCTGACGACGAGTCGAGGTATTACAAAAATCATGTACGAATCCCTCTCTATATATTATCGAGTCGCGGGTGCGGTAGTAGCGGCGCCGCAGGCCAGGGAGCCGTGCCGTTCGTCCAATAGCGTACGATATAATGTCGGAGGAGTGGGGCGAACGCGACGCGGCGCGGCGGCGCGGGGGTATGCGTGCCATAGACCCCCCCGCCGCCGCCCGCCCCGCAAACCTTTATTTCGCGCGCGCTTCAATCCAGCGTTTTCAATTTTTATTAATAATTAATAAAAATTTAATGACATTCAAATTGAGGCGGCCGGCGGGAAAATGGTGCAATGAAACTAGATCGTTCATAATATTTAACTAACAAATAACGCTTTCTCTAATAAATAAATAACTAACTAACTAACTAACTAAATAACCAATATAATAAGTTTGTTTGTGCTTGTGCTTGCTAGGTACTAAATAATTTATGTGCATGTTTGTTGTGATGTGTTGACGAAGGACTGCGCGCACGCTGTACCATTAGAGTACCTCTACCTATGGAATTTCTCATATCAATTAACAATGAAGGTGAGTGGAATGCGTATTTATTACAATATGTATGTACATAGGTAATTGTGTAGGTATTGAGAGCGTGTTAAATATTAATCGTATCATAGGTCAATCAATATAATGTTATTTTTAACAAAATTATTTGTACGTACGTACTACTAATGTAGGTGTGTACCTACATTCAATCACCACGAGATAAGATTTATTGTCATCGTAATGAATCGCAAGAAACGTCTGGCATTGTCTTTGAATTGTTTTGTGGCCCTGAAAAGGGCCTTTTGTTCGTTCGAGCGGACGACGAGGGTTAGCGAGCGAGCGGAGTCCGCAGGCAGGCCAGCCGGCCGCTCTAGTTCGAATTTCGAACGAGAGAAAAATGAGCGCTTAGGCTTTCTTCTCAGTCTTCTTGGGCAGAAGCACCGCCTGGATGTTCGGCAGCACACCACCCTGGGCGATCGTCACTCCGGACAGAAGCTTGTTCAGCTCCTCGTCGTTCCTTATGGCGAGCTGGAGATGTCTAGGTATGATTCTGGTCTTCTTGTTGTCGCGGGCGGCGTTGCCGGCCAACTCGAGGACTTCGGCGGCGAGATACTCCATGACGGCGGCGAGGTACACGGGAGCGCCGGCACCTACGCGCTCGGCGTAGTTACCCTTGCGCAGAAGCCTGTGGATACGACCCACGGGGAACTGTAGTCCGGCACGGTTGGAGCGAGACTTTGCCTTTCCCTTGACTTTGCCACCTTTGCCGCGTCCAGACATTGTCGTTTGATTAATTTAGCGAGAGATACTTGAAATGAGTGAAGCGCTAACACTTCACCGTACGAATCGTGATATACAAGTGACGAGTCAACCCGGCGTCCGGCAATATTTATACGGGCGGTGAGTCATGGATTTAGCGGGGAGGGTTCGGAGCCGAGCGGCGGCGGCGGCGGCTCGACGATCGCGGCACCGTGCATTTAAAAATGTTTTATAGGTATTCATTCTAGCAGCAAGCAAGTCGGGCCCGGTCGTAATAATTATTAGGATAGATAGATGGGACTGATAAGGAAATAAATATTGTAATAATTGTATTCTGCTATAGGTACCTATTATTAACTAACTGCAGTTATGATAATAGCTGCAGTTTTGAATTGAAACAAGTCAAGTAAATCTCACTCACGTCTCTGACGAGACTATGAGTACCTAACTAACTACCTAACCTATGTACCCAGATGTTTTGAATAAATAAATTATGTTATAGGTACATACCTACTTAAATATAGGTAAAATATTATATTATATTATATCTCTAAATCAGAGAGACGTTATGCGTTCCTATGTTTATTTAGTAGCTTAGCTTTAATAGGTAGGTATTTCATGCGTGGCGTGTGTTGTGAGAGATTTATTAGATTAGATTAGATAGATTATTGTCATTGATGTCGATCGTCAGAAACAAACTTTTAATAGTTCGGAAAGTTTTGTTAGCCCTGAAAAGGGCTTTTTGGTTGTACCGTGTGCCACACGGCTGTGTCGGTGTTCGGCGCCGCGTCTCGCTCGTCTTTTGCATTGCAGCAAAGCGAGGCGGGCGGCGGGCGTCGATGCCGATGTGTGCCGATGCGATGCCGCGATAGTTAGGTCGGGCTGGCGCGCTGGCGGGAGGTAAGGTACCTTAGCTACCTTACTTCTTCGCGGCGGCGGCCTTCTTGGCGGCGGGCTTCGACTTGGGAGCGGCGGCCTTCTTGGGTTTGGGCGCTTTCGGCTTCTTGGTCGGTGGCTTGGCGGTCTTCTTGGCCTTGGGGGCGGCGCTCTTTGCCTTAGCGGCGGGGGCGGCCCTCTTGGAGGCGGCGGCGGCGGGTTTCTTCTTGGCCGCGGCGGCGGCCTTCTTCTCCTTCGCGGTCACGGCCGCGGCGGACGACTTAGCCTTCGAGGGGGAAGCCGCGGAGGCGGCCTTCTTCGTCTTGGCGGCGGCGGCGGCGGTCTTCTTGGGCTTCGACTTAGCGGCGGCGGCCGCCGAGGTCTTGGCGGAGGCGGGCTTCTTGGCGGCGGCGGAGGACTTCGACTCTAGCTTGAACGAGCCGGAGGCGCCCTTGCCCTTGGTCTGGATGAGCGCGCCGGACTCGACTGCGCTCTTCAAGTACTTCCTGATGAAAGGTGCCAATTTCTCAGCGTCGACCTTGTACTTGGCGGCGATGTATTTCTTGATGGCCTGCAGGGAGGATCCGCTGCGCTCCTTGAGCTCCTTGATGGCGTCGTTCACCATTTCGGAGGTCTTCGGATGGGTGGGCTTAGCTTTGGGCTTCTTGGCGCCGGCGGCGGATGCCTTGGGCTTCTTTGCGGGGGTCGCCGGGGCGGGAGCTTCGGATGCAACGGCGGTGTCGGCCATGATTCACAATAATAAGTTAAGTTATTAAAACGAATGAAAATATACTCAAACTGAAACGACAGCGGTTTAGTTCGCGGAGCGTACGTAGAGGGCACTAGTTGTACCATTTCTCCACGGCCGAACAGCAATACCGTAAGGACGGCCGCGCTGTCGCTAGACGTTTTCTCGTACGATCACTTACAACTTTTCACTAACACACATCGGATTTTACCAAAAATTTTGCTTAATAACATAAATTATCAACATATAGTTTCAAGACGCATAATCTTTATGAGTTCACCTAACGTTAGAGAGTAATTTGGGTCGCGTAAAGGGAACGCACTCCGCCCTAGGGAAGTTTATTTTCGCCACCTTATGCGTCGCGTACCTAGTGTCCAGTTCAAAAGTTATTTTTCTCTATAAAACAATACATACGCCTTCGTAACACTCGATAAGTTAAAAGCGAAGATTCCGAGCTTAGATAAATCGAGCTTTCCGCGCATATTCATAGCCATTGGGACGATTTTGACGACCGTGATCTTGGGGGTCGTAAAACACCACACTCTACGGCATCGTACTGCGACAGACGTTTGTATCCAGAACGTATAAGCTCGGTACTGTTTATTAATAATACACTTCTTCATAGTAAAAGTTTAAACGAATCCATAATTATTATAATAATTAAACAATGTAATATTAACAGGTAGCTGCGTGCGGAAACGAAAATTACGGCGGGCGGCGGCGCGTCTCCTCTCTGCTCTCTCGTCGAGGCGCCCGCCGCCGGGCGCGCGCGGCCCAAGAAGAATCCTCCTATTTTTTTTTATTTATTAAGTAGGTAAGTTACTTTACCTATTATCGACCGATATAATATATTATCACACGTTAATATCTCTTTATAGGTGGGTGTGAATAATTTCGTTAGCAAGTACCTACCTAAGTAAATGCACAAATATAGTTTTGGTTGGGCGGAAAAATTTCGTCAAATTTAGGGTTTAGGATGTTATATACTCACTTTTTAAATGTTAGAGTACGATGGTGTATATCTAGCTAGGTAGGTATAATAACAACAACAACAACAACAATAGTAATTGATAATAACAGTCTCTCGCTCACTCGTAGGTGCAGTAGTGCAGCGCCCAGGCTAATAGTTAGTTCGTTCGTTTAATTTATTTAATAAATAGTACAATAGTACTACTAAGAGTAAAAGAGTTTCGTCACGGGATCAATGCGTGTGTGTACCATTTAGGTAGTATATGTATGTGTTAGTAGGTGGTGCATGCGTGCATGCGACTGCGATATTGATATCGCTATTTAGATAGAATTATTGTCAAAGTATGCAGTCTCGAAACATTTATTATCATATATGAAACTTGTGCGGCCCTGAAAAGGGCCTTTTTTTTAAATCTTGTTGTACTTGTACGTGTAGGTACAATGTGCCAATTATAGGTAAGTATAATCGGCAGCATAGCAGCACCACCGTACGCACAATCAAGCGCTCCGAGAGGTATTTAACCTCCGAAACCGTAGAGGGTGCGGCCTTGACGCTTGAGAGCGTAGACTACGTCCATGGCGGTGACGGTCTTCCTCTTGGCGTGCTCGGTGTACGTTACAGCGTCACGGATCACGTTCTCTAGGAACACCTTGAGAACACCGCGGGTCTCTTCGTATATCAGACCGGAGATACGCTTCACGCCGCCTCTGCGCGCCAAACGACGGATGGCGGGCTTCGTGATACCCTGGATGTTGTCGCGAAGAACTTTCCTGTGACGCTTCGCTCCTCCTTTTCCGAGACCTTTGCCTCCCTTACCGCGACCGGTCATGTTTGATTATTGTTTTGCGAATTAAATGCGCGCGAACGGAACAGTACGACCACGTAACGCGGCCGCCGTCAACGAGAAACTGATATCGGCTACTCGTAGTGTCGTTCAATTTATATTGTAGCGAGGAGCGAGACGGTGATCGAGGCGACGCACGGGGAGAGGGGAACACCGAACCGATAGGAAAGAGACCGCGATAGCACTGCGACGCCGCAAACGAATCGTGTTATTAAATTTTTTTTTTTTGTTATTATTATTATAATTTCAAATAAATAGTATACTTTAATAATATTTTTAATTAAATGGTCGGCGAGATAAGAAACAGCAGCGGGTCTCAAGCTAAAAATGCGCATAAAATACTAAACTCACACCTATGTACGTATTGTATTGCTACCCATTTTAATATTTGCAAAATGGTGAATTCCAGGTGGTGTCCTGCATGCAGCAGGCGCGGACAGCTACGCTACCTGGTCTACGGGTCAATCAGTCGTTCGTGCAGCGCGAATAACCAGCACGGCACGCACACCGACCGCGCCGGCCGGCCGGCCGACGGCTTCGAGCTCGGAATCATACAGATTCATTGAATGTGAGTGATTATGTACCTAATGCATTATTTACTTCTTCCAATCAATAGCGGTCTAGTCGACGTAATCTGACTTGATAGAACGTTAATGTTATGCTATGATAGGTAGGCAGGTATAAGTGTAATGTGTATTGTATGTATATAGTTATTAGGTAAGCGATTTATGTCTTTCGTAAATGCGTTTCGAAACAAACAGTTTTTGTTTTGAATAAATTGCGGCCCTGAAAAGGGCCTTTTGTTTGGATGGATTTGATTATTATTAGATACTTATAGTAAGTAAGTAAGTATTAATAATCGCCGCGCGCGCCGCAGCAGTGATCAGTCTTCTTAGGCGCGTTCACCGCGAATCCTGCGGGCGAGCTGAATGTCCTTCGGCATGATGGTGACACGCTTGGCGTGGATGGCGCACAGGTTCGTGTCCTCGAAGAGACCGACCAGGTACGCCTCGCTGGCCTCCTGGAGGGCCATAACGGCGGAGCTCTGGAAGCGTAGGTCCGTCTTGAAGTCCTGCGCGATCTCACGCACCAAACGCTGGAACGGCAGCTTGCGGATGAGAAGCTCAGTGCTCTTCTGGTAGCGACGGATCTCACGGAGTGCGACAGTTCCGGGCCTGTAGCGATGAGGCTTCTTCACGCCGCCGGTGGCGGGCGCGCTCTTGCGAGCGGCCTTCGTGGCGAGCTGCTTGCGCGGCGCCTTACCACCGGTCGACTTACGAGCGGTCTGCTTGGTACGAGCCATCTCGATAAGTTAATTTGTTGAATTGAATATAATAAAATAAAGTAACGTAAAACTTGGAGCGCGCGCGCGAGCGAGAGTGCGTCGTGCGAGCCGGGCGAACGTATAATAAAAATTACACTACGCGTGGTGTCAATATTTATAGTGAGGCCGGGCGACTAAAGGAAGGAGGCGCGGGGTGGCGCGGGGCGGGGAAGAGGCGGCGGCGCGGCGCACCGCAGTTTGTGCATTTTCTCTCCCCTTCACACCAAATAGTTATCTGAATTTCTCTATAGTAAGTCAAATTTTAAAATATGTATGCAAGTGCTAGTATTTTAATTAATGTAAAAGCGTAGCATATGCTCACGACTATATTCCCCGAGGGGGTAGGCAGAGACATAATATAACGAGACAATATCATGTATACACCTATAAGAACCTTCCTAAATATCTATCCAGGCTGGCAGCTCTACAAAGTAAACTTATAACATTATATTCATAATAGGTAGGTATATTACGAGTATGTACGTAGTATGTATGATGCTATTTTTAAATTTCGATTTCGAGACAAAGGGATCGGTGTTCTTTCTTTCACGTACTTTATATAGTAAGTACTATTTTGGTTCGTCATGCGGATGCAAACCTTTATATTATAATAAGCTTATAATAAATGTGTAGCGCAACAGCGGACAGCATAGGCGTTCGATTTTCAATGCCAGAGCTAGCTTTATGCTAACCCACTTAAAAGTCTGATTAGATAGATAGATAGATAGATAGATTGATTATTGTCAAGAGAGATGTCGTTACGAAACTTATTTAATATTATGAACTTTTTTGTGGCCCTGAAAAGGGCCTTTTTGTTTGTTTGCGTGCATGAAAACACACGCACGTAGGTCGCGCACTAAGTGCCGCTTCACTTGGAGCTGGTGTACTTGGTGACGGCCTTTGTGCCCTCGCTGACGGCGTGCTTGGCGAGCTCGCCCGGCAGCAGGAGACGCACGGAGGTCTGAACCTCCCTGGAAGTGATAGTGGATCTCTTGTTGTAGTGGGCGAGACGGGAAGCCTCGGCGGCGATGCGTTCGAAGATGTCGTTCACGAAAGAGTTCATGATGGACATGGCCTTCGAGGAGATACCGGTGTCGGGGTGAACCTGCTTCAGCACTTTGTAAATGTAGATGGCGTAGCTCTCCTTCCTCTTGTGCTTCTTCTTCTTCTTGTCCGACTTGGAGATGTTCTTCTGGGCCTTGCCAGATTTCTTCGCTGCCTTACCGCTAGTCTTGGGCGGCATGGTGGATTGTTGTAATTTAAATTACAGATACACAAACGACGGGAGCTGCTCGTTACGTGAGCCGCTGACGACGAGTCGAGGTATTACAAAAATCATGTACGAATCCCTCTCTATATATTATCGAGTCGCGGGTGCGGTAGTAGCGGCGCCGCAGGCCAGGGAGCCGTGCCGTTCGTCCAATAGCGTACGATATAATGTCGGAGGAGTGGGGCGAACGCGACGCGGCGCGGCGGCGCGGGGGTATGCGTGCCATAGACCCCCCCGCCGCCGCCCGCCCCGCAAACCTTTATTTCGCGCGCGCTTCAATCCAGCGTTTTCAATTTTTATTAATAATTAATAAAAATTTAATGACATTCAAATTGAGGCGGCCGGCGGGAAAATGGTGCAATGAAACTAGATCGTTCATAATATTTAACTAACAAATAACGCTTTCTCTAATAAATAAATAACTAACTAACTAACTAACTAAATAACCAATATAATAAGTTTGTTTGTGCTTGTGCTTGCTAGGTACTAAATAATTTATGTGCATGTTTGTTGTGATGTGTTGACGAAGGACTGCGCGCACGCTGTACCATTAGAGTACCTCTACCTATGGAATTTCTCATATCAATTAACAATGAAGGTGAGTGGAATGCGTATTTATTACAATATGTATGTACATAGGTAATTGTGTAGGTATTGAGAGCGTGTTAAATATTAATCGTATCATAGGTCAATCAATATAATGTTATTTTTAACAAAATTATTTGTACGTACGTACTACTAATGTAGGTGTGTACCTACATTCAATCACCACGAGATAAGATTTATTGTCATCGTAATGAATCGCAAGAAACGTCTGGCATTGTCTTTGAATTGTTTTGTGGCCCTGAAAAGGGCCTTTTGTTCGTTCGAGCGGACGACGAGGGTTAGCGAGCGAGCGGAGTCCGCAGGCAGGCCAGCCGGCCGCTCTAGTTCGAATTTCGAACGAGAGAAAAATGAGCGCTTAGGCTTTCTTCTCAGTCTTCTTGGGCAGAAGCACCGCCTGGATGTTCGGCAGCACACCACCCTGGGCGATCGTCACTCCGGACAGAAGCTTGTTCAGCTCCTCGTCGTTCCTTATGGCGAGCTGGAGATGTCTAGGTATGATTCTGGTCTTCTTGTTGTCGCGGGCGGCGTTGCCGGCCAACTCGAGGACTTCGGCGGCGAGATACTCCATGACGGCGGCGAGGTACACGGGAGCGCCGGCACCTACGCGCTCGGCGTAGTTACCCTTGCGCAGAAGCCTGTGGATACGACCCACGGGGAACTGTAGTCCGGCACGGTTGGAGCGAGACTTTGCCTTTCCCTTGACTTTGCCACCTTTGCCGCGTCCAGACATTGTCGTTTGATTAATTTAGCGAGAGATACTTGAAATGAGTGAAGCGCTAACACTTCACCGTACGAATCGTGATATACAAGTGACGAGTCAACAACACACAACACGTGGTTTTCTTCTCGTGGCCCCCCGAAGGGGGGCCGCGGGGAGACAGTACCGAGGCGTTGGCCTCTTGCCTGTGGCATCTATCGCCGGCCGTAGAGACGGCCGGGTCCTTGTAGTTGGCACCTGGTGGTGCCTCGTAGTGTTCTGGGGGCTGCCGGCGAGATCGAGCCCACCGGGTGGGACCCCGTTGGGGGAGGCCCAGTGAGCGATCCTACGGCCGGCAGTGAGGTCGTCTCGGGGGTTGTTTGGCCGCGGGAGGCCCGCGCTCCGACGGTTCGCCCACGGTCCGTAGGCGTCCCAGGGGGATCCGTGACCAGCGGTTCCGCCCTTAGGTCGCCAGGGGTCCACGGGGGATCCACGGTGCGCAGGCTCCGCAGCGAGGTGAGCCCTTTAGGGCTCAGGCAAATGTGCGCGCGCCTGCCGGGTGGCAGGCTGGCAGTGTGGTCAGTCCGGGGGGGGGCTACGGAGGGGCGCGCGGTCCTGGCGACTCGACAGGGCGCGCGCGGGCTCCGCAGCGAAGGTCGCTTCAAAGGGGGGTCTGCCGGCGAGGTCAAGCCCACCGATTGGGACCCCGTTGGGGGAGGCCCGGTGAGCGACCTACGCGCCGGCAGTGGTGTCTGTATGGGGGCTTGCGGAGGGGCCCACGGTCCTGACGACTCGCTGGGGAGTCGTGGACGTGAGCGGGCTCCGTAGCGGTGGTGTAAGGGCGCGGCATAGGTGGCCACGGAGATGCGGATGGGCTGCTGGGCTCGTTGTTCGCTCGAACGATTTGCGTCTCTTTTTTATTTTTATTGGGGGTGGCCCAATAAAAATAAAATGAGACGCGGCGTCAACATGTTTGTGTAGGTGGGTTGACACAATACTCAACCTACCCGAGGGTAGATTGGGAGGGTCTTGGGTTTAGCCCTGAAAAGGGCTGTTTGGCTGCCGTGCGGTGCGGTGCTGCCGGCGAGTTCAAACCCACCGGGTGGGACCCCGTTGGGGGAGGCCCGGTGAGCGAGCTACTAACCGGCAGTGTAGTCATCCGGGGAAGAGGGTTGCGGGGGGGCCCACAGTCCTAACGGCTCGACAAGGAGGCGTGGACGTGGGCAGGCTCCACAGCTGGGACGACGATCTTCCGTTCGGGCATCATCGCGGGTTTCCGCGGGTGGGCGACATGGGGGCAGTCGCGGGCGCAGTCCGGTGCGCTTACACTAGCGCTTTCGCGTTCGCGGGCGCGGCGTCGGACTGCGCGAAGCCCTGCGCGCCGGTACGAGGGACTCCTCGTACGGGGCAGGGGGAATCGAGGGGGTTAGCCCTGAAAAGGGCTGTTGGGACGCACGGGGGGGTGCCACTTCGGCTCGATCGCGAAAGCGCGGCGCCGGTTTAAACTGCGCACGGGCAGCCGGCGCCGCGCTGGAAGTCACTGGGGTGCGCGGGCGCGCGGGGGGGTGCGATCGCGTGTGCACGCTCGGACGTGGCAGACTGTCCGACGAGTCAACCCGGCGTCCGGCAATATTTATACGGGCGGTGAGTCATGGATTTAGCGGGGAGGGTTCGGAGCCGAGCGGCGGCGGCGGCGGCTCGACGATCGCGGCACCGTGCATTTAAAAATGTTTTATAGGTATTCATTCTAGCAGCAAGCAAGTCGGGCCCGGTCGTAATAATTATTAGGATAGATAGATGGGACTGATAAGGAAATAAATATTGTAATAATTGTATTCTGCTATAGGTACCTATTATTAACTAACTGCAGTTATGATAATAGCTGCAGTTTTGAATTGAAACAAGTCAAGTAAATCTCACTCACGTCTCTGACGAGACTATGAGTACCTAACTAACTACCTAACCTATGTACCCAGATGTTTTGAATAAATAAATTATGTTATAGGTACATACCTACTTAAATATAGGTAAAATATTATATTATATTATATCTCTAAATCAGAGAGACGTTATGCGTTCCTATGTTTATTTAGTAGCTTAGCTTTAATAGGTAGGTATTTCATGCGTGGCGTGTGTTGTGAGAGATTTATTAGATTAGATTAGATAGATTATTGTCATTGATGTCGATCGTCAGAAACAAACTTTTAATAGTTCGGAAAGTTTTGTTAGCCCTGAAAAGGGCTTTTTGGTTGTACCGTGTGCCACACGGCTGTGTCGGTGTTCGGCGCCGCGTCTCGCTCGTCTTTTGCATTGCAGCAAAGCGAGGCGGGCGGCGGGCGTCGATGCCGATGTGTGCCGATGCGATGCCGCGATAGTTAGGTCGGGCTGGCGCGCTGGCGGGAGGTAAGGTACCTTAGCTACCTTACTTCTTCGCGGCGGCGGCCTTCTTGGCGGCGGGCTTCGACTTGGGAGCGGCGGCCTTCTTGGGTTTGGGCGCTTTCGGCTTCTTGGTCGGTGGCTTGGCGGTCTTCTTGGCCTTGGGGGCGGCGCTCTTTGCCTTAGCGGCGGGGGCGGCCCTCTTGGAGGCGGCGGCGGCGGGTTTCTTCTTGGCCGCGGCGGCGGCCTTCTTCTCCTTCGCGGTCACGGCCGCGGCGGACGACTTAGCCTTCGAGGGGGAAGCCGCGGAGGCGGCCTTCTTCGTCTTGGCGGCGGCGGCGGCGGTCTTCTTGGGCTTCGACTTAGCGGCGGCGGCCGCCGAGGTCTTGGCGGAGGCGGGCTTCTTGGCGGCGGCGGAGGACTTCGACTCTAGCTTGAACGAGCCGGAGGCGCCCTTGCCCTTGGTCTGGATGAGCGCGCCGGACTCGACTGCGCTCTTCAAGTACTTCCTGATGAAAGGTGCCAATTTCTCAGCGTCGACCTTGTACTTGGCGGCGATGTATTTCTTGATGGCCTGCAGGGAGGATCCGCTGCGCTCCTTGAGCTCCTTGATGGCGTCGTTCACCATTTCGGAGGTCTTCGGATGGGTGGGCTTAGCTTTGGGCTTCTTGGCGCCGGCGGCGGATGCCTTGGGCTTCTTTGCGGGGGTCGCCGGGGCGGGAGCTTCGGATGCAACGGCGGTGTCGGCCATGATTCACAATAATAAGTTAAGTTATTAAAACGAATGAAAATATACTCAAACTGAAACGACAGCGGTTTAGTTCGCGGAGCGTACGTAGAGGGCACTAGTTGTACCATTTCTCCACGGCCGAACAGCAATACCGTAAGGACGGCCGCGCTGTCGCTAGACGTTTTCTCGTACGATCACTTACAACTTTTCACTAACACACATCGGATTTTACCAAAAATTTTGCTTAATAACATAAATTATCAACATATAGTTTCAAGACGCATAATCTTTATGAGTTCACCTAACGTTAGAGAGTAATTTGGGTCGCGTAAAGGGAACGCACTCCGCCCTAGGGAAGTTTATTTTCGCCACCTTATGCGTCGCGTACCTAGTGTCCAGTTCAAAAGTTATTTTTCTCTATAAAACAATACATACGCCTTCGTAACACTCGATAAGTTAAAAGCGAAGATTCCGAGCTTAGATAAATCGAGCTTTCCGCGCATATTCATAGCCATTGGGACGATTTTGACGACCGTGATCTTGGGGGTCGTAAAACACCACACTCTACGGCATCGTACTGCGACAGACGTTTGTATCCAGAACGTATAAGCTCGGTACTGTTTATTAATAATACACTTCTTCATAGTAAAAGTTTAAACGAATCCATAATTATTATAATAATTAAACAATGTAATATTAACAGGTAGCTGCGTGCGGAAACGAAAATTACGGCGGGCGGCGGCGCGTCTCCTCTCTGCTCTCTCGTCGAGGCGCCCGCCGCCGGGCGCGCGCGGCCCAAGAAGAATCCTCCTATTTTTTTTTATTTATTAAGTAGGTAAGTTACTTTACCTATTATCGACCGATATAATATATTATCACACGTTAATATCTCTTTATAGGTGGGTGTGAATAATTTCGTTAGCAAGTACCTACCTAAGTAAATGCACAAATATAGTTTTGGTTGGGCGGAAAAATTTCGTCAAATTTAGGGTTTAGGATGTTATATACTCACTTTTTAAATGTTAGAGTACGATGGTGTATATCTAGCTAGGTAGGTATAATAACAACAACAACAACAACAATAGTAATTGATAATAACAGTCTCTCGCTCACTCGTAGGTGCAGTAGTGCAGCGCCCAGGCTAATAGTTAGTTCGTTCGTTTAATTTATTTAATAAATAGTACAATAGTACTACTAAGAGTAAAAGAGTTTCGTCACGGGATCAATGCGTGTGTGTACCATTTAGGTAGTATATGTATGTGTTAGTAGGTGGTGCATGCGTGCATGCGACTGCGATATTGATATCGCTATTTAGATAGAATTATTGTCAAAGTATGCAGTCTCGAAACATTTATTATCATATATGAAACTTGTGCGGCCCTGAAAAGGGCCTTTTTTTTAAATCTTGTTGTACTTGTACGTGTAGGTACAATGTGCCAATTATAGGTAAGTATAATCGGCAGCATAGCAGCACCACCGTACGCACAATCAAGCGCTCCGAGAGGTATTTAACCTCCGAAACCGTAGAGGGTGCGGCCTTGACGCTTGAGAGCGTAGACTACGTCCATGGCGGTGACGGTCTTCCTCTTGGCGTGCTCGGTGTACGTTACAGCGTCACGGATCACGTTCTCTAGGAACACCTTGAGAACACCGCGGGTCTCTTCGTATATCAGACCGGAGATACGCTTCACGCCGCCTCTGCGCGCCAAACGACGGATGGCGGGCTTCGTGATACCCTGGATGTTGTCGCGAAGAACTTTCCTGTGACGCTTCGCTCCTCCTTTTCCGAGACCTTTGCCTCCCTTACCGCGACCGGTCATGTTTGATTATTGTTTTGCGAATTAAATGCGCGCGAACGGAACAGTACGACCACGTAACGCGGCCGCCGTCAACGAGAAACTGATATCGGCTACTCGTAGTGTCGTTCAATTTATATTGTAGCGAGGAGCGAGACGGTGATCGAGGCGACGCACGGGGAGAGGGGAACACCGAACCGATAGGAAAGAGACCGCGATAGCACTGCGACGCCGCAAACGAATCGTGTTATTAAATTTTTTTTTTTTGTTATTATTATTATAATTTCAAATAAATAGTATACTTTAATAATATTTTTAATTAAATGGTCGGCGAGATAAGAAACAGCAGCGGGTCTCAAGCTAAAAATGCGCATAAAATACTAAACTCACACCTATGTACGTATTGTATTGCTACCCATTTTAATATTTGCAAAATGGTGAATTCCAGGTGGTGTCCTGCATGCAGCAGGCGCGGACAGCTACGCTACCTGGTCTACGGGTCAATCAGTCGTTCGTGCAGCGCGAATAACCAGCACGGCACGCACACCGACCGCGCCGGCCGGCCGGCCGACGGCTTCGAGCTCGGAATCATACAGATTCATTGAATGTGAGTGATTATGTACCTAATGCATTATTTACTTCTTCCAATCAATAGCGGTCTAGTCGACGTAATCTGACTTGATAGAACGTTAATGTTATGCTATGATAGGTAGGCAGGTATAAGTGTAATGTGTATTGTATGTATATAGTTATTAGGTAAGCGATTTATGTCTTTCGTAAATGCGTTTCGAAACAAACAGTTTTTGTTTTGAATAAATTGCGGCCCTGAAAAGGGCCTTTTGTTTGGATGGATTTGATTATTATTAGATACTTATAGTAAGTAAGTAAGTATTAATAATCGCCGCGCGCGCCGCAGCAGTGATCAGTCTTCTTAGGCGCGTTCACCGCGAATCCTGCGGGCGAGCTGAATGTCCTTCGGCATGATGGTGACACGCTTGGCGTGGATGGCGCACAGGTTCGTGTCCTCGAAGAGACCGACCAGGTACGCCTCGCTGGCCTCCTGGAGGGCCATAACGGCGGAGCTCTGGAAGCGTAGGTCCGTCTTGAAGTCCTGCGCGATCTCACGCACCAAACGCTGGAACGGCAGCTTGCGGATGAGAAGCTCAGTGCTCTTCTGGTAGCGACGGATCTCACGGAGTGCGACAGTTCCGGGCCTGTAGCGATGAGGCTTCTTCACGCCGCCGGTGGCGGGCGCGCTCTTGCGAGCGGCCTTCGTGGCGAGCTGCTTGCGCGGCGCCTTACCACCGGTCGACTTACGAGCGGTCTGCTTGGTACGAGCCATCTCGATAAGTTAATTTGTTGAATTGAATATAATAAAATAAAGTAACGTAAAACTTGGAGCGCGCGCGCGAGCGAGAGTGCGTCGTGCGAGCCGGGCGAACGTATAATAAAAATTACACTACGCGTGGTGTCAATATTTATAGTGAGGCCGGGCGACTAAAGGAAGGAGGCGCGGGGTGGCGCGGGGCGGGGAAGAGGCGGCGGCGCGGCGCACCGCAGTTTGTGCATTTTCTCTCCCCTTCACACCAAATAGTTATCTGAATTTCTCTATAGTAAGTCAAATTTTAAAATATGTATGCAAGTGCTAGTATTTTAATTAATGTAAAAGCGTAGCATATGCTCACGACTATATTCCCCGAGGGGGTAGGCAGAGACATAATATAACGAGACAATATCATGTATACACCTATAAGAACCTTCCTAAATATCTATCCAGGCTGGCAGCTCTACAAAGTAAACTTATAACATTATATTCATAATAGGTAGGTATATTACGAGTATGTACGTAGTATGTATGATGCTATTTTTAAATTTCGATTTCGAGACAAAGGGATCGGTGTTCTTTCTTTCACGTACTTTATATAGTAAGTACTATTTTGGTTCGTCATGCGGATGCAAACCTTTATATTATAATAAGCTTATAATAAATGTGTAGCGCAACAGCGGACAGCATAGGCGTTCGATTTTCAATGCCAGAGCTAGCTTTATGCTAACCCACTTAAAAGTCTGATTAGATAGATAGATAGATAGATAGATTGATTATTGTCAAGAGAGATGTCGTTACGAAACTTATTTAATATTATGAACTTTTTTGTGGCCCTGAAAAGGGCCTTTTTGTTTGTTTGCGTGCATGAAAACACACGCACGTAGGTCGCGCACTAAGTGCCGCTTCACTTGGAGCTGGTGTACTTGGTGACGGCCTTTGTGCCCTCGCTGACGGCGTGCTTGGCGAGCTCGCCCGGCAGCAGGAGACGCACGGAGGTCTGAACCTCCCTGGAAGTGATAGTGGATCTCTTGTTGTAGTGGGCGAGACGGGAAGCCTCGGCGGCGATGCGTTCGAAGATGTCGTTCACGAAAGAGTTCATGATGGACATGGCCTTCGAGGAGATACCGGTGTCGGGGTGAACCTGCTTCAGCACTTTGTAAATGTAGATGGCGTAGCTCTCCTTCCTCTTGTGCTTCTTCTTCTTCTTGTCCGACTTGGAGATGTTCTTCTGGGCCTTGCCAGATTTCTTCGCTGCCTTACCGCTAGTCTTGGGCGGCATGGTGGATTGTTGTAATTTAAATTACAGATACACAAACGACGGGAGCTGCTCGTTACGTGAGCCGCTGACGACGAGTCGAGGTATTACAAAAATCATGTACGAATCCCTCTCTATATATTATCGAGTCGCGGGTGCGGTAGTAGCGGCGCCGCAGGCCAGGGAGCCGTGCCGTTCGTCCAATAGCGTACGATATAATGTCGGAGGAGTGGGGCGAACGCGACGCGGCGCGGCGGCGCGGGGGTATGCGTGCCATAGACCCCCCCGCCGCCGCCCGCCCCGCAAACCTTTATTTCGCGCGCGCTTCAATCCAGCGTTTTCAATTTTTATTAATAATTAATAAAAATTTAATGACATTCAAATTGAGGCGGCCGGCGGGAAAATGGTGCAATGAAACTAGATCGTTCATAATATTTAACTAACAAATAACGCTTTCTCTAATAAATAAATAACTAACTAACTAACTAACTAAATAACCAATATAATAAGTTTGTTTGTGCTTGTGCTTGCTAGGTACTAAATAATTTATGTGCATGTTTGTTGTGATGTGTTGACGAAGGACTGCGCGCACGCTGTACCATTAGAGTACCTCTACCTATGGAATTTCTCATATCAATTAACAATGAAGGTGAGTGGAATGCGTATTTATTACAATATGTATGTACATAGGTAATTGTGTAGGTATTGAGAGCGTGTTAAATATTAATCGTATCATAGGTCAATCAATATAATGTTATTTTTAACAAAATTATTTGTACGTACGTACTACTAATGTAGGTGTGTACCTACATTCAATCACCACGAGATAAGATTTATTGTCATCGTAATGAATCGCAAGAAACGTCTGGCATTGTCTTTGAATTGTTTTGTGGCCCTGAAAAGGGCCTTTTGTTCGTTCGAGCGGACGACGAGGGTTAGCGAGCGAGCGGAGTCCGCAGGCAGGCCAGCCGGCCGCTCTAGTTCGAATTTCGAACGAGAGAAAAATGAGCGCTTAGGCTTTCTTCTCAGTCTTCTTGGGCAGAAGCACCGCCTGGATGTTCGGCAGCACACCACCCTGGGCGATCGTCACTCCGGACAGAAGCTTGTTCAGCTCCTCGTCGTTCCTTATGGCGAGCTGGAGATGTCTAGGTATGATTCTGGTCTTCTTGTTGTCGCGGGCGGCGTTGCCGGCCAACTCGAGGACTTCGGCGGCGAGATACTCCATGACGGCGGCGAGGTACACGGGAGCGCCGGCACCTACGCGCTCGGCGTAGTTACCCTTGCGCAGAAGCCTGTGGATACGACCCACGGGGAACTGTAGTCCGGCACGGTTGGAGCGAGACTTTGCCTTTCCCTTGACTTTGCCACCTTTGCCGCGTCCAGACATTGTCGTTTGATTAATTTAGCGAGAGATACTTGAAATGAGTGAAGCGCTAACACTTCACCGTACGAATCGTGATATACAAGTGACGAGTCAACCCGGCGTCCGGCAATATTTATACGGGCGGTGAGTCATGGATTTAGCGGGGAGGGTTCGGAGCCGAGCGGCGGCGGCGGCGGCTCGACGATCGCGGCACCGTGCATTTAAAAATGTTTTATAGGTATTCATTCTAGCAGCAAGCAAGTCGGGCCCGGTCGTAATAATTATTAGGATAGATAGATGGGACTGATAAGGAAATAAATATTGTAATAATTGTATTCTGCTATAGGTACCTATTATTAACTAACTGCAGTTATGATAATAGCTGCAGTTTTGAATTGAAACAAGTCAAGTAAATCTCACTCACGTCTCTGACGAGACTATGAGTACCTAACTAACTACCTAACCTATGTACCCAGATGTTTTGAATAAATAAATTATGTTATAGGTACATACCTACTTAAATATAGGTAAAATATTATATTATATTATATCTCTAAATCAGAGAGACGTTATGCGTTCCTATGTTTATTTAGTAGCTTAGCTTTAATAGGTAGGTATTTCATGCGTGGCGTGTGTTGTGAGAGATTTATTAGATTAGATTAGATAGATTATTGTCATTGATGTCGATCGTCAGAAACAAACTTTTAATAGTTCGGAAAGTTTTGTTAGCCCTGAAAAGGGCTTTTTGGTTGTACCGTGTGCCACACGGCTGTGTCGGTGTTCGGCGCCGCGTCTCGCTCGTCTTTTGCATTGCAGCAAAGCGAGGCGGGCGGCGGGCGTCGATGCCGATGTGTGCCGATGCGATGCCGCGATAGTTAGGTCGGGCTGGCGCGCTGGCGGGAGGTAAGGTACCTTAGCTACCTTACTTCTTCGCGGCGGCGGCCTTCTTGGCGGCGGGCTTCGACTTGGGAGCGGCGGCCTTCTTGGGTTTGGGCGCTTTCGGCTTCTTGGTCGGTGGCTTGGCGGTCTTCTTGGCCTTGGGGGCGGCGCTCTTTGCCTTAGCGGCGGGGGCGGCCCTCTTGGAGGCGGCGGCGGCGGGTTTCTTCTTGGCCGCGGCGGCGGCCTTCTTCTCCTTCGCGGTCACGGCCGCGGCGGACGACTTAGCCTTCGAGGGGGAAGCCGCGGAGGCGGCCTTCTTCGTCTTGGCGGCGGCGGCGGCGGTCTTCTTGGGCTTCGACTTAGCGGCGGCGGCCGCCGAGGTCTTGGCGGAGGCGGGCTTCTTGGCGGCGGCGGAGGACTTCGACTCTAGCTTGAACGAGCCGGAGGCGCCCTTGCCCTTGGTCTGGATGAGCGCGCCGGACTCGACTGCGCTCTTCAAGTACTTCCTGATGAAAGGTGCCAA
>CAVNZQ010000007.1:0-17666 GCA_963693445.1 Agonopterix heracliana | reverse complement strand
TCCAAGTTCACAGCCATGTTAGCCGTCTGGGGGAAGTTCATCGACCACGACATCACCGCTACTGCTATTAGCAAGGGTGAGTTTACTAGATGTTTTGTTCCACCAACAGTTTTTTAAGGATGTAGGTACAGGTGACATTGGTAAAGTATAATGGATCAGTCACGCTGGCCATCTGGGAATCGTTCATAAACCACGTCATCACTGCTGCTGCTCTCAGCAGGGGTGCGTAAGACCAAGACTATAATATACCAGATGGTATGAGTTGGTTTATGGTTTAAGCCTAGGTAGTCTTCAGAATTTTAACGAGGGCGACATCAGTCATCAATCAGCCACGCGACTGCAAGCTTACAATCATACGGCCTCAAGAATTAGACCGGAAATAGCGTAGAATAGAATATGCCAAATTATTCCGAGATACGCAATATATTTTGTACTATGCTAATTGACTAGGGACAACTTTATCGTTCACGATTTCTTAAGGCGGTTGCAAAGGACTCCGAAAAATCGATTAGGTACATAACTAACATCTCTCCACGAACGGAGCTGCGTGGTGGAGTTTGGCACGCTCCCTCTCACCCCTTTTAGTGAGTCTTTTTTTCTAGAGAGTTGTTTTTAGTTAAATATCCAACAGTCTTCTCACGATGTGATCCCCGCAGGAGTGAACAGCAGCGCGCTGTCGTGCTGCGACGCGACGCAGCCGCAGCACCCGGAGTGCTTCCCGGTGCCGCTGGACGCGGAGGACCCCTTCTACCAGAGGTACAACCTCACCTGCATGGAGTTCGTGAGGTCCGCTCCCGCACCTACTTGCAGTTTTGGTATGTACTTGTAAATGTCTATAATGTAAGGTTTTAGTTGACGGACGTATGTTTGTGTGACAATGTCCAAGATATATTTATACAATAATTTACTTTCTGCTAATGAAATTAGTAATATTTTATTTAGGAACTGATTTAGATTTAGGAACCTTTAAATCTAAAAAAAAAATATAAACTGTAACTGAAGTGTGTCTGTACATTGAAGATATTTACAAAAAAAAGATTACGATATGGTTTTTAGGTATCCCTGACTCGAAATCAACCTTTTTTAGAGATTTTGTCTGTTTGTCTGTTTGTTTGTGTGTTTGTTTGTTTATTTGTTTGTTTGTTTGTTTGTTTGTTCGCGCATCACGCAAAAACTACTGAACCGATTTTGATGAAACTTTTTTGTTTGATAGCTTATGATCTAACTTAAAATCTGGTATATGTATAATTTGTGCGGACGAAGTCGCGGGAAAACACTAGTCTAAAATAGCTCTCTTCCGTATGGGCTATCATCGCTCTCTATCAATCAAGTTATATCTCAACACCAAACATGAAAATGAAAATTGTGAAAATGTGGACGGGCTCACCCCCTGTCACACTGGACAGAGTTTCGGTACTACTGGTGAAACGTCCCACTGAGCAATCATACATTGCATTAATATTTCACAATGTTACATCTGGGGGGTTGTAACTTACAAATCCAAGGTTGCAAGGTGGTGGCAAGCTTGCAGTTACGTGCCGGTGAGGCTCTAACGGCCACGCTATAAACATTACATGCAATGTTGCTCATACAGCTCAAATGAAACTTAGTACAACTTTCAGGTGCGAGGTTTCGTCAACTTTACAAATATAACATACCGGTAAGGTTATATTGCAAGTTTCTGCAAATTACTTACTGAACAACCCAGATACCTTACAATGTGAGCTTTGTGTAACTTTCAATTATAACACTCCCGCAACTTCTAATATGAAACTTTCAATAACTTTCACCTGTGAACATGGCATATTATACATTGCAAATGCAACTTTCAACAAACTTTCAATGTATTGTTGCCACAAGCTACGTTACCGATAGTTGAGGCAATGTTGCATGTGAATGTTCCTGGAAATTTTGTCCTTTCGTTTAGATAACTTTGTATATTGGGGTATGGGGTGATTCTTAATAGTAGTTGACGCAATGTTGCATGCGGATGTTACATACAAGGTTGGAATAGCACGTTGCTGGTATATTACAAAGCGAATAATTTCTGGGTACAAAAAATACCCAGTGAAATCTAATTCGTGTGATTCCAAAAACCACGTGGTCTTCTGATGATATAGATTAACAATAGGTATTTTGTATTCTAATTTGAGACAAAAAAAAACAGATTTTGTTTATTCGAATTAGAATTAAAAAAAAACTATTGTTATTAGCAGAAGAGAACGTGGTTTATAGAAATCACTCGAATTAAATTTCACCCTGGAGTGCGATTTTTGAACATCATACGATCGAATCGACGGTAGAAAATGTCAAAATTACTATGGAGATTATGCATCTTTCTACTGCCGATTTGATCGAATGATGTTCAAAAATTGCACTCCTGTACCTTCTTTTTGTAAAAACCAGAAATATTCGCTTTGTAATGTACACTACAGCAATATTATATTACAATCTTGTATGCATAGGTGTCGCCACGAGAGTTGAGACCATCTTCACACACACACATACACACATCTATTCAGGCGAAACAAATAAAAACGTAACATTTGAAGTTTCTGTTGCATACACATGACATTACAATAATGTGTGCATGGCTTCAACTCTCGTGCCGGTACCTTTAACATCCGCATACACCATTGTCTCAACTTTTAATAACATTAAATATTCTTGTAACTGTTACCGCTTAATGCACAAAAAAAGAAAGTAGGCAAACAATATGCCTCCAACAAAGAGTTGTTGATCGGTGAATGATCAATACCTACTGATAATAGAAAAAAAATCCAACAATTTGGTGTTACTATATAACATTTATTATCGCATTGGCTAGGAATTGGATATTTCCAATTTAAATAAAACGTTTTCACACGAAAAGAAGAATAAGATTAATATATCCTTATACTATAAAGATTACAACAATAAGAATTTTTCTCCCCTCCGGACGGAAAGCGTCAATTTTCATCCCGCTGCGATAAACGAAGTAGCCGCTTTCCATCTCCGTCGAGAAGAAAAATAGTATACTAACCTCGGGCAGTAAATAAGAAAGCCTCAGATCACAATTACATAAGATCTGAGACCTTTCTTACTTTCCTGCCCTCGGTGTGGTGTGTAAGCTACTATAGTTGTATACTTATAGGTCGTATACAAATGATTGAGTCCCTGACTCCCAAAGTCGGAGAACCGTGTATTGGGAGGCAGTTTCTTCCCCTGTTACAATAAGTAGGTATAAACCAAATTAATCAATTAATTAGGTACACTATTGATTAAGATTATTCCAAATACTTAGTTAACAAATATTGTCTCTATCAACAAACATTTTTAAAAGATGAAGACATTGGCGTTTCATACATTTTTGGTTCAAATTTGAAAGTGCCAAGAAAAACTAATACTATTTTCTGTTAGAACTTGTCTGTCTTAGCATTTATTGTTATGGCACGAAAGCTGTAGCTGTAAGTTTTATTTCATCAAATATGTATGAAAAGGCAAATTTTTCAAACCTTAATAAAACCAAGGAAAATGGCCCTACCACTTTGGTGTCATACTAAAAAATTATGAGACTGACTAATTCTAACAGAATGCTATCTTAAGCTAAGGCTATCTTTAGCACTGTCACATCTTGACCAAATCTGATTATTTGTCTTTTACTAGGTACTATACAGGGTGTTAGGAAAAGTATCATTAATCTTTAAACCACATACTCTACCCATCAAACTGAATACAGGGGTAAGGAAAAGTATCATTAACCTTTAAACCACAGACTCTACCCATCAAACTGAACTTACTATGGGAGCAAACATGTCAGCGAAAAAAAAAACAGCCGTCCCATACTAAACTGCAATACCTAACTACTCGCCGCAATCATATGGGACAGCAGATTTTTTTTTGCTCTGATCGTTTTGCTCCCATAGTAAGTTCAGTTTGATGGGTAGAGTCTGTGGTTTAAAGGTTAATGATACTTTTCCTTACCCCTGTATACCTACCTATCGTTTCTAGGTTTTGTTATTTAAAAACTGTATTAAGTAAATTAATTGTTTGTTGCTCATGTCATGATTACAAAATTTACAATCTGTTAAGTGAGCTAAATAAGTAAAAATAAAAAATGTTATTATACTGACTGACAAATTTAAGTTTCTATTATGTAAGTTAAGTACCTATACCCGGCGGAATTGAAATCATTGGCATCCTTTCAAATTGGACCAACAACCTGAACAACTTTCACTATGGGCACAACTGACATAACAAATAATATCAGCCGTTCCATACATTTAGATCGAGTAGGTAACGAAGTTTTGTATGAAACAGCTGTTTTTTTTCGCGATTTCGGAGTTACGCCCATAGTCTAAGTTGTTCAGTTTGTTGGTCTAAACCTCAATTTGAAAGGATGCCAATGGTTTCATTTCCAACTTGTATCAATACTTTTCGATGAAACCAAAGGAGAAGAGCACGTGACTCTCTTACATTACATACCACAATGAAAAACATTCTTTTACAGCTAAGTGATATCCTCCTTGTTAACTCTCGACGCACTTTGTTTTCTTATTTAATATAATCATTTTAACCAAGATAACATTTTCTTATAATATCTTATCTATATCTGTTATTAAAATTTGTAATGTATTTCAATAATGTTATACAGACTGACAATGTAAGCTTAGGTATACTAATAATACAAATATTTTTAGAATATGTATTCAACTTACTATTAGCATATAATGTGTGGGAATTATACTAACTCAGTCAGTATGTTTAATTCTGACGTTTCAGTCTCGTTGTTGCATGTTGGAACCAACTCATCACATGTTTTTCAAAACTGTCATCCGTCATATTTGGAAAATTCTCCTTAACTGCTACTGAAATAAACGATAATTATTTTGTAATTATTTTTATTAAGTCGAACAACTCATCATCAGCCTGTAAACATCCACTGTTGGACATAGTCCTTCCCCAAAGCGCGCCAAAACACACAGTCATCCGCCCTCCTCATCCAGCCACCTTCTTTAGTAGGTCCAACTGGCAAAGGGACATCCCACGCTGCGTTTCCCAGTACACGATCTCCACTCTAGAACTCACCTGCCCCAACGGCCATCGGCAACGAGCAACTGTCCCTTTTCAACTATGAATTTTCTAGTGCGTATATTTACTCAGGGTAGACTCAGGAATTAAAATTTACCAAAAAATCTAACACTTACGTTTCAATGTGGTCATTAGTTTCAGAGATGATAACTTGAAATTTTGTTTCTTTCCTGTCCAGGAACAGTATTGAGCAAGATAATTGGAAAAAATCTTTTCCAAGCAACGAGTCACACAATCTCGTTCACGGCTGCCGCCAATATATCGGAGTATGTTGAACTGAAACAATTCAAATGGGTTAAAAATTTACAAACATTAATTGGAAAAAATGCAAATAATAGGAGTAATAAGACTAATAAGTAAGGTGAACCGAGGCAAGTGTGACGCGGGTGTAAGTGTGAGTCTTGCAAATGACATCACTCAACGTTATTATACCTTAGATTGCCTTCTATCAAACGTTGCACGAACTATTCGTTGGCGGTACTGTAGCTGGCGGTTTAAGGTATAATAACGTTGAGCGGTGTTATTCTCAAGAGTCACACTTACACCCGCGTCACACTTGCCTCGGTTCACCTTAATAATAATAATTTACCAATTGTTGATTTTCTTTTTCGTTGCATAATTTTTCTTCAAAGGTTTCAAGTTGTACCAATTCCATTAGAGGCAATTTAGGTAATAAAGATATTTCCTTTTCCTCAGATGTCTGGCGCACGCAGCTTTTTTCAATATTCTCGATTCTGTGCATATTATATGTAACTATTGATCTTATTGCTTTCAGTTCGGACATTATATTACCTGCAATTAAAAAATATATATATTAAAATTTGCAAAGTAGTTTTTAAAGTTTTTTTTTTTTTTATATATATAAAGACAAGTTCAAATCTGTGACCCACTTACTCAGATGTATTTGATCAATTTTAGAATCAACCGATGAAGGACCGCTGCTGAGACCGTGTTTTTCAAAGTGTTGGTAGGTATCACCACTACTAGATTTTGATGTTTCTTCGAATGGGATTACTTTGAAATCGTCTTGGAAAACGACTGTGGCTCGCTCAGTGGCAGCTGCTGTCAAATCTGTAAAATTAACAAAATATAAAAATGCCTTAGGAGGATTATGTCGAACTTAAGCAAATTTTATTATTTGAAGTGATTTTTCTCTTACCTACATGGTCTTCGGGTCCTGAAGCTGAATCTTTTGCCTTCAGGCTTGCTAAAATCATAAATATACTATTTTATAAATAATCGAGAGGGAGAGAGAAAGAGAGAGAGAGAGATATTCAATAGTTTCCCAACAATAGTAACAACAAAGTAGTAGTGTAATAGTTACCAATTTGAAGAAGTTTTAATTTTTGAATAAGCTCAAACTAAGAACATTGTATATATTTGGCTCAAACATTAGGTTAGGTAGTCAAGTGTAAGTTACACTTTTGAAAGCAGACTTATATACATTTCTTTTGGTATGCATGACGGCGAGGGTTCACGTTATAGCTTCTCTCAAGAAGTCGAGAAACATCTTCAGTAAAAAATATTATCACTTTTACTAAAGACATTAAAAATTTTAAGAGCAAACTATTTTTAATTTTGTTTTAAAAATCAAAACAAGTTCAAATGAGCCACTTACTCAGATGTATTTGGTCAATTTTAGATTCAACCGATGAAGGACCGCTGTTCAGACCGTGTTTTTTTAAGTGTTGGTTGGTAATGTTGATACTATCGCCACTACTCGTTTTTGATATTTCTTCGAATAGAATGGCATCAAAATCGTCTTGGATAACGACTGCCGCCTGCTCAATGGCAGCTGCTGTCAAATCTGTAAAGTTAACAAAATATAAAATGCCATTGGAATATTTTGTCCAAGGGGATCTGAAGCAAAAGCGGCTACCTACTACGACGTCATCTCCTTACTACTTTACTATTCGAAGTGATTTTTCTCTTACCTACATGGTCTTCGGTTCCTGAAGCTGAATCTTTTGCCTTCAGGTTTGCTGAAATCATAAATGTACCATTTTATGAAATTATCTAAGTTATAGCATAGCATATGCTAACGACACATAGAAGTCTGTGGCTGACGACTATATTCCCCGAGGGGCTAGTCAGAGATATTCTAAGTTATCATATTAATTAATATTATAAATGTATTTGTATGTTTTGAGAGAGAGAGAGAGAGTTACTATCACTTTACTGAGGACTGAATGGACTAGACTGTTACTGACTGACGAACTATAGACTTGGACAATACAATGACTTTGAATAAAAAGATAAAAACTAAGAAAAAAATATCGAAATGGGATATCCCTTTGTCTCTCATGGCCACTTATGGATAGAGATGAATTGGCCCTATTCTCAGATGGAAACCACAAAGTTTAATACATACCCTCTTGTATTTCAAAAACAGGAGGAGGTGATATCGAATCGTCTCTATACTTTCTATTATACGTTATTTTCCTCTTTCCTATCTCTTCAGCTTCTGAGGCACTGCTGGTTTGTTTGGCCTTTTCCACGGCAGTTGCTTCTTTCAGACTTGCTGAAAACGTAAATTAAATAATTATGGGAAATAAAAATAAGACAGTCTTTCTAGATCTTTGATTAAGGAAAATAAAAAAAATATATGTTAAATGAAAAAATATACAGGGTGTAAGGAAAATTATAATTAACCTTTAAACCACATACTCTCTCTACCCATCAAACTGAACAACTTTTACTATGGGAGCAAACCTGTCAGTCCGAAAAAAGAATTTGATGCAATGGGACAGTAGATTTTTTTTGTTTTGGCAGGTTAGGCTAAGCTAAGCTAAGCTAAAACTAAGCTGATTAAAGGGTAGCATACCATAATATCCAACCACTGTGATGTTTTCAAGTTTTTTCCAGTCCTTTTCAGGCTTCATTTTTAAATTTATCGCCTTACGTTCGATAGCTGCATTTTTGGGCCACATACAACTTGTTTTATTTTCAGAAATCCATTTCCTTGGTGCTGCTGATACATATTCATCGTTGTTGTATCTAAACATAATTACAGCATACATAAGCTGAAAAATATGGAGTAAAATTATACAAATTGCAATTATCGAGGTTCTAAAATATTCAACAATTTATTGACAAGCTGACTAATTTTATAAGCAGAGAAGAGTTCTTTTTTTACCACTATCTCCTACCGCTTCTCGGATGCAAAAGGACCGATTTTTATAATTCTTTCGTATTGAATAAATTATACTTTCTCATCGAACACAAGAATGGTTATGATCATCAATCTACATAAAAGATTTTCAAAAAATTTACTTTGACCACAGCTTGATGGTCGGGTCAGCTTAGCTTCATAATAATTTATAATGTAATGTGCTTGAAGAAAGACTTACCTAAACAATATGACATGCTGCAGATGTATGAAAGCATTTCTACAAAACTACAAATTAATAGTGAACAACAAAATGAATTTACTACATTCATCTACTTAATATTAACATTTCGTAATAATAAAATTAATGACGAAACTATTGTAATGAATACATTTAGTTATAATTTTATTAGTCTCTAAAATCTCACATGTATTACACAAGTTTGAAATTGTACCACCATAAATGAATCTGGATTGCAAAGGTTCCTCAAAACAGTTTTCATATGTTAGATACCTTTGAAAAATTATATACCTTATGTTTGTATCTATACACTGAATTATTCTGACTATTTTCACCACATGATTACCTTCAATAAGACAGTGATTGTTTTTATCGTTAATTCCTATCTTAAAATGTAAATGCCTTATCCACTTGTACGCTTTAACTGGACTATCATTTAGAAGAGGTTCCTCATACATATTTATACAATTCGATGAAGTTACATTTAAGTTGCCATTATTACATTGATAGGATCGTTTTTCATTAACTCTATTTATAAACTGTTCAAGGGGCATTTTACAAGTTTTTAGACTTTTTTTTATTTCAAACATGTAGTTCTCATATTTGAATGAAGAAAAATTGTCCAACGAACCAAAATTTAAAACATCCTCTGACAAATGTATAAGATTATGGACATTATGAGAAACATACTCTTCCCCGTAGAGTTTAGTATAATTTCTGACAAAATACATCAATAAATCCTTTGCATAATTATTGAACGTCACACACAATGTAGTATTGCATAAAATCCTAATTGCACAACTTAAAGCTAAGAAATGCATGTATTGTGAGGGCTTTATATTACCTTTTAGTGCAATAGGACCCGTATAAAGTAGGATTTGTCTGAACTCAGTAGCTTTCCATCTGTCAAGTTCATCAGAGGACCTAGGTAATCTTGCAAAATCGTTAGAACTCATTCGGTTTCTCATTTCAGCTATGTTTTGATTAAAGTTTTGTAAATCGGATGGTTTCATCCGAATTGACATGTTACCTCGAACCCAAAATTGCAACAATCTCTTCATTACACCCAAACAAACTAGGTGCATGTAATCAAGAGGAACAGATTTTATTAAATCTATATCTAATTGTAATAATGGGCTTATCTCAATTTGATAATCATCACCATACTGCCTGTCCCGAAAACCTTTATCTGTTCGCAGTTGTGAATGCAAGTCATTGTAACAAACCCTGTTATTTATATATGTTCCTTCTGTGGTACATTTTGTGCAACCAAAATAAGCATTATGGCCTTTTGTACAAAGTATAAATGATTTAGCAGGAGCATCACATATAATCTTAGACAAAATAATTACTTTTCTTTGATTTTTATAAAAGAAGCCATCTTTCTTAAGTTGCAAGTATTCTTTTATAAACAAATCTAATACCTCACTGGGGTTTTTAGGTTTTCTAAAACCATGCCAAACTCCTATAACAAATGGAGAACTATTTAAGCACAGACATCCTAAAACTGGCCAAAATTGGCTTCCTGAACTTTTAGTTAATGGTAAACCATCAATATTGATATCAAAATGAACTATTTCATCTATAGTTGAGGTTATTTGATTTTCAAATGCATAAGTTAAACCTGATGCTAATCCAAAATGATAGTAACGACCTGAACCAGTTTCAGAAATATTGTTTATTCTCTGAGTTTTTAACAAAGTTCTACAATCTGAAGGGAGACTGGATAATTCCTCTACAGTTTTTACTTTCTTAAGAACCCCTAAGAGTTTATTGAAAGAATAATGTGATATATGTGTTTCGACAGCCCAATTTTTAAGTTCTTGGAGAAAACCAATTTCCGATATAGTATCAACATTGGCAGATGGCCCAACCAAGGCAGAACTATCAATACAACCCGATGACTCATTGGACACAGAAGGCATTAGCGATGCAGAAGTTTCAATATTGGCTGGTGGCCCAGCCAACGAAGAAGTATCAACATAGACAGTTGGCTCATTTGACACAGAACGTTGTAGAGATGCAGAAGTATCAATATAAGCCGATGACTCAATGGACACAGAAGGCTTCAGATATGCAGAAGTATCAATTTTGGCAGATGGTCCAACCAATGTATAAGGCTTTGGGTTTGCAGTGACATCTTGAAATGAATGTATAGGTAAACGCATTTTTGACGACTCGTGTATAATATGTTTTAAATATTTAGAAGACATATTTGCATATGTTTTTCTTCTTTTAACACCAGGATGTGCCTGCAACAATAGCAATATCTAGCGTTTCATGAGTGATTTATACAAGGTGTTACAAAAATACAAATAAACATTTAAGGGGGTGAACAACTTTCACTATGGGATCCAAAATCGAAATCGCGAAAAGAAATCTGATGTTCCATACTAAACTACAAATCGACTTGAGCTAAATGTATGGTATAGCAGATTTTTTTTTCCGTGATTTCGATGTTGGTCCCATAGTGAACGATGTTCAGTTTGATGGTCTAAACTTTATTATTTTTACTTTTGTAACACCCTGTATAACCTAGTATAGGTACTATAATCATTTATTGAGTAAAAGCACAGAATAGGTAATACGAGTAGTATATAAGTTCTACATAGTAAAAGTCAAGATGGACAATATCTCTCATTACTTGTAACAAAAATGAAAAACTTTGTTTGAAACATGCATAGTACACAGTAGGTAGTAGAGCATTACATTAACAGTCAGTATAACATATCAATTACCACCTGCAGGGCTAGCATGATACCCATGATAAACAGAGAGTAATCGAGATGTACCTCGGTCTTTGTCAATTCGTGTCTGCCTGATTGAGAGCTCAGGACAGATTTGTCGTCTTCTCCTTTTTGTCGGAGGGATCATGCTAGCCGGGCAGGATAGGTAGGTTCTATCAGTTGTTACTTAGCATTGTCAGTCAGTATATACCATGCCCGATAGGTAGATTCTATTGGTTGTTACTATTTTTAAGTCTAACTAAACTACTTTATAACTTAATTCTTCTCTACAGCAATGTGTCCTCGTAAGAAAATTTGTCTCTGACCAAGTGCAGTGATGTCCCTGTTGGATTTATAGGGATATAAAATATAAATATAAATCACAATTGATATACAACCAAAAAAAAAATACAAAACGTTTGCACGTAAAGCCCTGAAAAATAGGCCGCTACTCATTTTTAGTAGTGTTGTTCTTTCCTTCTGAAACGACCTAGTCCCATTGCAGTAAAATCTCGAGCTCTCTTCGCTCGCTCCAGGTATTAAATTCTTATTGTCACATGCCTATTCATGTTTTAGTAAAATCTGGAACGAGCGAAGCAAGCACGAGTTTATGAGTATAATCTTATTGTCACGTGCCGACCTATTCATATTTTAGTAAAATCTCGAGCTTGCTTCGCTCGCTCCATGTTTTTGTTCATATTATCATGTGCCGACCCATAGATATTTTAGTCAAATGTTGAGCTTGTCGTTCGCACCTGGTTTTAGATCGTATGGCGATGACCTTATCTTATGCGCAGTCTAACATGCAACGTCAAATTTGAGTCTTGCCACCTAATGTCTAAGGCTGGTTTCAGAGTCAGGGTCAGCGCGCGGGTCGCACTATGGAAATTGTTTGAAACGCGAACGCGCGCTTACCGAGAGCGTTTCACTGTAAAACGATACAAGGCAACAACACCTGCTCGTGGCACGCGCGCTGACTACCCGCGCCGGCGATCAACCAGCGTGACTTGCCACTGATACGACGGCTGGCTGGCCGGTTGCCCACCTTAGGAAAAATCCCTAGCTACGCCAATGGATACCAGAGAGAGGCACGGGAGCGAGGCGCCTCGCTTAACTAGTTTCGCTTGGATTGGAACAACGAATGAAACAAACATACAAGAAAAACATGGCGTCTCGTCGAGCTAACTATAACATTTAACTACAACTAATACAACTATATTCTATTATATTCCAACAATCTACTTACATCTTCATCTTTGTTGGAGTCCATAATTCAAACTGGAAGAACAATTAATCACACTACAGCTACACCAAGGAACATACGACACAAAAAACAGGTATGAACGCGTCTAAGCCGCCAAACCAAAGTGCGGGCGGCCGGCGGGTGAGGGGTGAGGGTTGCCAGATATGATTTCAGAAATTCCTCCACATCGAGAATTCTTTTTTCTCAAAACGATACCTTTTGTTGAAAATAAATTACTTTTGGTCGAAATAAAAGACAAATACATAGAAATCAAACGGTCGATCTACTTATACTACACAACACCCACAACAGAAATTTTTCTTTTGTTTTGCGTAGGTAGTCCATTTCAGTTAAATAGGTCTAAGTATTTCGGTCTTTCACAAGAAAATGATGTGGATTTATATGTACCTACTCATAGGGCACACACAGGTATCGATCGAACAATGATAGCCAGAATCAATGTACGTATAACAGAACACCTATTTTTATTATTTATGCAATGTTTTTATGATGAATAAAATTGATTTTGAAAAACCCTAAAATTCCCCGCTTTGATAATTTTTTTCCCAATTAATTTCCCCAACGATTTCATTTCCCAAAAGACCAAATTTATCCCAAAAACGGCGGAAAAAACCCCCAATCTGGCAGCCCTGGTGTTTTATGCAAAGCTTTTTTTTTTGTTAAATTTACGGCATGCGGATCTGGCCCATACAGCCCATTTCTTTAATAAAATGTTTTCAACTCTTTCTTGACCTTTACATTCAAAATATAGAACCTTATCTGTTCAGGGCCGCAAACCCTACGTTCCCTGAAAAAATCTTCCTTAAATACCCAAAAACAAAAAAGTTTCTTAGGTTTGAAGAAATGGTGACCAAACGTATGGAACATAGCCTGCATTGAAAAGAATTTTCGGGAAAAAAATGTTTTTACTCACATTGTTTAATATCTCGAAAACGGTAAGAGATATTGAAAAACTAACTGCATTTTCGAGATTTTAACTCCGCAGGGATTAAGTCAATAGGCTTGCACTTGTTAACAAAATGCACCCTACCTCGTTAAAAAGCAAAATCGAACAAGTGATTAGATCGATTGAATGACAATTTATTTATAGATTCTCTTGCCAATGGACTTTTTCGTTCCGTATTACCCAAAGACGAGACGGTGCCAACGGGCTTACGTTGTCTGTCTCTCTGTCCGTCCGTCTGTCTGTCTGACCTATGAAGGGCTGTATCTTTTGAGCCGTAATAGTTATCCGGTTGAAATTTTATGGAACATATGTTATTATGTCGGATTACCTAACAAATAATATTAATAAAAAAAGTGATAAATGATGGGGGGTTATACAAGCATTTTTTTCAACCTTAATTGTTTTTGCTCTAAAGTAAAAAAAGTGAATGCATGCACACAACCGGTAAACTTGGTGTGATAGTGGATACTATATTATTACAACAAATACTGATAATTGGTCAAGTGTGCGTCCGGACAAATTTTACAATATTTTAATAAATCGAAGTCTTAAGAGAAGTTTATTCCGAGAGCGCAAATGCGCGCTGCATACAAACGTAGTCTGGTGATATTTTCTATACTATCCAATTAAAGTCAATGAAATTTTTCAGAAACAATCTAGAAACTAATCTCTATGTTCGTATGAAGTCAGATTTTCGTTAAAACATATAGTTTTAATGCTAGGAATAATTTAAGATTTTTATAGAAATCTTTGAGGCACTGTAACTTTAAAACTATACATTTTAACGAAAATCTGACTTCATACGAACATAGAGATTAGTTTCTAAATTGTTTCTTAACAATTTCATTGACTTTAATTGGATAGTATTGAAAATATCACCAGACTACGTTTGTATGGAGCGCGCCAACGGTACGGAACCCCCTGTGCGCTAGTCCGACTCCCACTTGGTCGGTTTTTTCTTAAGGTCCTACCAAATCTACTGCGGTACACCAGGAGAGGCGCAGAGAAGCTATTGAGTAATAAAATTTAAATTAAACCCTAACTCCTGTATGTAGGTATCAATAAGAGCGAGGCGCAGTGAGGCAGCTACGAGAGCCGGCGCGCGACCGCTTCTTCGCCGCGGGCGGCGATGCCGAGTTCTGTGCTAAAGTTTCATCAACTCTTCATAAACATTACACAAATAATATTGCAAAATAAACGTTGTTGGCTGATACACATACTACATTACAATGAGTTTGTTTCTTTGATCAATCGGCAATGTTATGTGCTAAAGTTTCATCAGCTGTTACAGATCAACTTTTGAATAACGTCACACAAATAATATTGCAAAATTAATGTTGTTGTTTAATAGCTATTATAACGTTACAATAACTTTCTTTTGTATTATTTCTGAAATGTTTCATTATGCATGTCAACAAGTGAACATTGCTGCAATATTGAGATTGTAACGTTTGGAATGTCATGTTGTAGCAATATTAGCATTTTATATTATAGAAAGTGTAGAGAATAATGTTGCTGGAAAGTATAAATTGTAGTTTATCTATGTAATGTTGTATTTAAATCAGGTACATAACTTTATGAAACTTTTCAACAAATAATTAGATACAAGTTACTACCAAGTTACTGCAATATCTCATTTGAAAATTTCAAATGGGACGATAAATGACATTACTGAAAGTTGATGCAACTTACCGTGCTTAGTGGGGTGGATGTTCTGAGGTTTCAAAATATCTCTGACTACCCTCTCGGGGAATATAGTCGTGATAATATACATTAGGCACGCGTCCTAGACTACCGCGACACCCTTTGCTCCATTAGTGCGTACCGTAGAAGCTTATGACGATGGGCAACTATCCACGCCCCCAGGTCCCCGACAGCAGCTGAACCAAGCGACAGCCTTCCTCGACGGTTCCGCGGTCTACGGCTACGCAGAGAACCGCACCCTGCGCCTGCGCACCGAGGACGGCACCGGGACGCTCCGGATGCTGAAGATCGGCGCCAGGGAGCTGCTGCCGCCCTCTACCGACCCCAACGACGGCTGCAACACTGTCGAGATGAACGCGAAGGGACGATACTGCTTTGAGACTGGTAAGTTTTGAGTCAGCAATTTAAGCTAGAATAATTAGCGCCAACATCAGCTAGAATAATGGCACCAATATCAGTCTTCTTGCGATAGTGGATTACACACCTTATTTGCCTAGCCTTATCCCATTTCATTCTTCTTATCGTGTGGGCAAGCCCTGGTGTCAGAGTTTAATCAAACCGCCTTACAGCCTCTGACGTGGTTTTTTATGTAACGACTACGACCACAGAGATAGAGCATGGACCAACGGCTTAACGTGCTATCCGAAGCACGAAATTATTTTCTTTTTCAGCCTGCAATGTCCTGGGGAAAAACGCACAAAGTGATATATCACCAGGTAGGTGTCCACCGTGGGAATCGAAACCACGACCGCCGTGTCAAGAGCCCAATGCTCTTAACCATTAGACCGACGGTTGGAAATAGGACGGACGGTAGATGTTCATTTGGGGTCGGCTCTCCTCGTCATTCTTAGGCAGCAGTTTAGCGCAGCGGGACTTTCCGTCCGCTTTACATCACATATCGTTCATTGTTTGCTGCGTTCCGTTCCTCATCATTTTACCAACATACTCTTCAGGGGACGACCGTGCCAACGAGAACCTTCACCTGACCACGATGCACCTGATCTGGGCGCGACAGCACAACCGACTCGCCTCCCTACTGAAGGGCATGAACCCGGCCTGGGACGATGACACGCTCTACCAGGAGGCGAGGAGGATCGTCGGCGCTCAGATGCAGCATATCACCTATGAGGAGCTGCTGCCTTCTGTGCTTGGTGAGACTTGAACGTGAATCATTATGTATGTTTAGTTTTGTTGGAAGGTGAACAAACTCAGGAATAATCCTGCTATACCAATTTTCAGAGCCTGAAGTTTTAGCAAGGTTCACTTCCAGCGTATTGAAGGTACAGCAGGTTATAGTCACCCTATCATTGCCCGCCCATTCCTAAAAACAGGCATATCTCAAGGTATGCCACAAAACTCCTCGTCTAGTCTCCACCATCAGTCTTGGCGTCAGTTCAAACCTGGAGGGCGTCCCATATTGTGCCTGCCAGTTCGTGGTCTACATTTAAGAACCTTTATTCCCATTTCAAGTGATAATTGTTTGCCCAGGATGACCCATGGAAAGAAGGAAACAATGCATGAGAAACCTAAGAAATGGAGTGGTCCATTCGAAGCCAATCATCATCAAAGAGACTCAGACATTGACAATTTATGTGAAATGATCAATCGCGCCTCAACTAGCATTCCATCTGTATTTGGCAGGTGACGACGTGATGTGGGCGCTGAACCTGACGCTCAAGGAGGAAGGCTACTCCGACATGTACGACCCCAACGTGGATCCCTCCATCGCCAACCACTTCTCCGCTGCCGCTTTCAGATTCGCTCACACTCTGCTACCGGTAAGCTCGAAAACTTGTCATGACTTGATGTCCTCATTACCTATACGCTAACACTAAAACGTTTCCGCCTTCGAACGCGAGAAGTCAGATTTCTGAACCTGGATTAGAAGTTTCCACGTCCATATGACTGCAATATTTACGAATTCATTCGAATCCTTCAAATTCGAATGATCCAACTGGATCATGAGTTCATGACTGATCCCCAGGCATCAGGGCCCAGCGAAAACCTCTTTCTTATTAAATACAGGAATAATACACTATGATTCTCCACACACTTACAGTTCTCTAATTCTCTTCGCAATTTCACCAGTAACCGATTCCTTCCAGGGACTGATCCGCAGCGCGGACCTGGCGACGGGCTCCATCAACTACATCCAGCTGCACCAGATGCTGTTCAACCCCTACGCGCTCTACCAGGACAAGGGTCCAAGGCAGTCCGTCAAGTCTGCACTAGACACTCCAGTACATAGCACCGACCCACATGTTACTGATGAGGTAATAAAAGGGTCCATCTTCACATGCGGATGGTTTTTAAAGAGATGAACAGAGACCATCAAACTGAACCAATTTTTCTCTATGACCATAATCGAAATTGCGAAAAAAATCTCCTATTCCATAAAACTGCGAACTTACTCAACCCAAGCTGAGCTGTTAGCTGCAAAAAACCATCAGCATAATTAAGAAGGACACTATAGGTACTCGAATATTGTGATCTGCTTTTGGGATTAAGGATATAATATTATAGAAGCAAATACTTCAAAGATATGTTTTTGAATTAACAAGATCCTGACGAAGGACAAAAGAAAAATGCAAGAAAGACTGCCAACC
>CAVNZQ010000006.1:15000-17500 GCA_963693445.1 Agonopterix heracliana | reverse complement strand
CGAAGCGTCAGTCGTCGGATACAATATTGAAATTGTGTTCTGACTGGATTATTTTCGCAATACGCACGTCGATTTAACGGCGCAATACGTTAATGATCCTTCCGCAGGTTCCCCTACGGAAACCTTGTTACGACTTTTACTTCCTCTAAATGATCAAGTTTGGTCAACTTCCCAGCAACGCCGACGGCCGTGAAGCCACCGCGTGTCGGTCCGAAGACCTCACTAAATCATTCAATCGGTAGTAGCGACGGGCGGTGTGTACAAAGGGCAGGGACTTAATCAACGCGAGCTTATGACTCGCGCTTACTAGGAATTCCTCGTTTATGGGGGATAATTGCAAACCCCAATCCCCAGCACGAAGGAGTTTCAGCGGGTTGCCCGGGCCTCTAGGCCAGGGAGAACATGCTGATTCCTTCAGTGTAGCGCGCGTGCGGCCCAGGACATCTAAGGGCATCACAGACCTGTTATTGCTCAATCTCGTGCGGCTCGAAGCCGCCGGTCCCTCTAAGAAGAATTTTAATACGTCGCCAGTGAGTTGCGTGACGGAGCCACGCACACCTAAATGACGACGCCTATTTAGCAGGCTAGAGTCTCGTTCGTTACCGGAATTAACCAGACAAATCGCTCCACCAACTAAGAACGGCCATGCACCACCACCCACCGAATCAAGAAAGAGCTGTTAATCTGTCAATCCTTCCGGTGTCCGGGCCTGGTGAGATTTCCCGTGTTGAGTCAAATTAAGCCGCAGGCTCCACTCCTGGTGGTGCCCTTCCGTCAATTCCTTTAAGTTTCAGCTTTGCAACCATACTCCCCCCGGAGTCCAAAATCTTTGGTTTCCCGGAAGCTGCCCGCCGAGCCATTGTAGTAACGTCGGCGGATCGCTAGATGACATATTTACGGTTAGAACTAGGGCGGTATCTAATCGCCTTCGAACCTCTAACTTTCGTTCTTGATTGATGAAAACACCTTTGGCAAATGCTTTCGCTGATGTTCGTCTTGCGACGATCCAAGAATTTCACCTCTAACGTCGCAATACGAATGCCCCCAGTTATCCCTATTAATCATTACCTCGGAGTTCTGAAAACCAACAAAATAGAACCGAGATCATATTCTATTATTCCATGCACGAAATATTCAAGCAGCATTTTGAGCCCGCTTTGAGCACTCTAATTTGTTCAAAGTAAAATTGTCGGCCCATCTCGACACTCACTGAAGAGCACCGCGATAGGATTTTGATATTGAACCGGCGTTTTACCGCCGGCTCACCGACGATATGCTCCGCAGACGTGTCAGTATCACCGCGGATGCGGTGCACCGACAGCGCGGCGCACAAATGCAACTACGAGCTTTTTAACCGCAACAATTTTAGTATACGCTATTGGAGCTGGAATTACCGCGGCTGCTGGCACCAGACTTGCCCTCCAATTGTTCCTCGTTAAAATATTTAAAGTGTACTCATTCCGATTACGAGGCCTCGTAAGAGTCCCGTATCGTTATTTTTCGTCACTACCTCCCCGTGCCGGGAGTGGGTAATTTGCGCGCCTGCTGCCTTCCTTGGATGTGGTAGCCGTTTCTCAGGCTCCCTCTCCGGAATCGAACCCTGATTCCCCGTTACCCGTGACAACCATGGTAGTCGCAGAAACTACCATCGAAAGTTGATAAGGCAGACATTTGAAAGATGCGTCGCCGGTACTGGACCATGCGATCGGCAAAAGTTATCCAGATTCATCAAAATTAACGACTTCGGACGCGAGGCCCTCCGTCGATTGGTTTTGATCTAATAAAAGCACTCATCCCATCACTGGTCAGAGTTCTGATTGCATGTATTAGCTCTAGAATTACCACAGTTATCCAAGTAACTGAGTAAGATCTAAGGAACCAAAACTGATATATTGAGCCATTCGCGGTATCGCCTTAATACGGCTTGCACTGAGACATGCATGGCTTAATCTTTGAGACAAGCATATAACTACTGGCAGGATCAACCAGGGAGCTTTCGTCGTCTGATCTCGCGTCTGCGAGAGGAGAGAGGACTTTTCACTCCGACGAGCACGGTGCTCGCGTCCGCGGTTTCACCCTTGGACGCGGCGTGCCGTTAACATTTTTACGGGTCCACCGTCAACGTACAATACGCCGTCGCTCTCACAACGGCGCAGCGTCGACGCGTGCGACACAAGACAGCGCTAAGACATTACTTATGCGCCTACATCGTACGTTACAAGCGAACTGTGAATTTCACATTTAATTAAAATATCTTTTGACATAATCATCGAAAACATTGACGATTGCGCCCGGTGGTGGAGAGGATATGCCACTTTCAATAGTGATGACAAACCGCCGCTTCGAATGAAGCAGGCGTGCTTAGTCGCACACACGTTCAGACGGATACACGTCCAGAACGAGCGTTTCAGCTTTGTTAGACGATCGTTTAAATTTATTCGCACACTTTGACGTGAACGCGCAACTTCACCGCCCACAGGAGGGCACAGAGATCACACGT
>CAVNZQ010000006.1:5000-7500 GCA_963693445.1 Agonopterix heracliana | reverse complement strand
GCCGTGAAGCCACCGCGTGTCGGTCCGAAGACCTCACTAAATCATTCAATCGGTAGTAGCGACGGGCGGTGTGTACAAAGGGCAGGGACTTAATCAACGCGAGCTTATGACTCGCGCTTACTAGGAATTCCTCGTTTATGGGGGATAATTGCAAACCCCAATCCCCAGCACGAAGGAGTTTCAGCGGGTTGCCCGGGCCTCTAGGCCAGGGAGAACATGCTGATTCCTTCAGTGTAGCGCGCGTGCGGCCCAGGACATCTAAGGGCATCACAGACCTGTTATTGCTCAATCTCGTGCGGCTCGAAGCCGCCGGTCCCTCTAAGAAGAATTTTAATACGTCGCCAGTGAGTTGCGTGACGGAGCCACGCACACCTAAATGACGACGCCTATTTAGCAGGCTAGAGTCTCGTTCGTTACCGGAATTAACCAGACAAATCGCTCCACCAACTAAGAACGGCCATGCACCACCACCCACCGAATCAAGAAAGAGCTGTTAATCTGTCAATCCTTCCGGTGTCCGGGCCTGGTGAGATTTCCCGTGTTGAGTCAAATTAAGCCGCAGGCTCCACTCCTGGTGGTGCCCTTCCGTCAATTCCTTTAAGTTTCAGCTTTGCAACCATACTCCCCCCGGAGTCCAAAATCTTTGGTTTCCCGGAAGCTGCCCGCCGAGCCATTGTAGTAACGTCGGCGGATCGCTAGATGACATATTTACGGTTAGAACTAGGGCGGTATCTAATCGCCTTCGAACCTCTAACTTTCGTTCTTGATTGATGAAAACACCTTTGGCAAATGCTTTCGCTGATGTTCGTCTTGCGACGATCCAAGAATTTCACCTCTAACGTCGCAATACGAATGCCCCCAGTTATCCCTATTAATCATTACCTCGGAGTTCTGAAAACCAACAAAATAGAACCGAGATCATATTCTATTATTCCATGCACGAAATATTCAAGCAGCATTTTGAGCCCGCTTTGAGCACTCTAATTTGTTCAAAGTAAAATTGTCGGCCCATCTCGACACTCACTGAAGAGCACCGCGATAGGATTTTGATATTGAACCGGCGTTTTACCGCCGGCTCACCGACGATATGCTCCGCAGACGTGTCAGTATCACCGCGGATGCGGTGCACCGACAGCGCGGCGCACAAATGCAACTACGAGCTTTTTAACCGCAACAATTTTAGTATACGCTATTGGAGCTGGAATTACCGCGGCTGCTGGCACCAGACTTGCCCTCCAATTGTTCCTCGTTAAAATATTTAAAGTGTACTCATTCCGATTACGAGGCCTCGTAAGAGTCCCGTATCGTTATTTTTCGTCACTACCTCCCCGTGCCGGGAGTGGGTAATTTGCGCGCCTGCTGCCTTCCTTGGATGTGGTAGCCGTTTCTCAGGCTCCCTCTCCGGAATCGAACCCTGATTCCCCGTTACCCGTGACAACCATGGTAGTCGCAGAAACTACCATCGAAAGTTGATAAGGCAGACATTTGAAAGATGCGTCGCCGGTACTGGACCATGCGATCGGCAAAAGTTATCCAGATTCATCAAAATTAACGACTTCGGACGCGAGGCCCTCCGTCGATTGGTTTTGATCTAATAAAAGCACTCATCCCATCACTGGTCAGAGTTCTGATTGCATGTATTAGCTCTAGAATTACCACAGTTATCCAAGTAACTGAGTAAGATCTAAGGAACCAAAACTGATATATTGAGCCATTCGCGGTATCGCCTTAATACGGCTTGCACTGAGACATGCATGGCTTAATCTTTGAGACAAGCATATAACTACTGGCAGGATCAACCAGGGAGCTTTCGTCGTCTGATCTCGCGTCTGCGAGAGGAGAGAGGACTTTTCACTCCGACGAGCACGGTGCTCGCGTCCGCGGTTTCACCCTTGGACGCGGCGTGCCGTTAACATTTTTACGGGTCCACCGTCAACGTACAATACGCCGTCGCTCTCACAACGGCGCAGCGTCGACGCGTGCGACACAAGACAGCGCTAAGACATTACTTATGCGCCTACATCGTACGTTACAAGCGAACTGTGAATTTCACATTTAATTAAAATATCTTTTGACATAATCATCGAAAACATTGACGATTGCGCCCGGTGGTGGAGAGGATATGCCACTTTCAATAGTGATGACAAACCGCCGCTTCGAATGAAGCAGGCGTGCTTAGTCGCACACACGTTCAGACGGATACACGTCCAGAACGAGCGTTTCAGCTTTGTTAGACGATCGTTTAAATTTATTCGCACACTTTGACGTGAACGCGCAACTTCACCGCCCACAGGAGGGCACAGAGATCACACGTAAACGTGACGATAAATCGATCGACACAACGAACCAAAATCTTCCAAGAGAGTACGCATCGGAAAAATTTTATTATTTCAGAGAGGAAATACTAATAAATAAAACGACTCTGAAAGAATATCTCTTTTACCGATCCGCCGCGCGGTGTGCGTTTATAAACGTTATTTAAAACATAATATACACACTA
>CAVNZQ010000005.1:0-56000 GCA_963693445.1 Agonopterix heracliana | reverse complement strand
ATCAAGGTCAGTATTGATCTCATGGACTGCTTGATTTGTGGAGTCATTTACGAAGGATTTGTAGAGCTGTGTATCGTCCGCATACAGGTGAACTTTACAATATCTTAAAATGCCAACTATGTCATCATATAAAGTCAACGTTTCTGTGTTTTCACAAAACTGCAGCTTCTGCCCCCAGACTAATACCTACATTGAAAATCCACAGTCAGTACAGGGCTGCAGTTGCGGCGTGATTGACAGATCTAGCAAAATAAGATACCTTGGAGTTATCATTGATGACAAACTCTCGTTCAGTGCCCATGTGGATGTAATGTCTGGGAGGGTGAGAAGACTAATGTACTCCATGCGACTGCTCCGCGAAGCGGCGTCGAAGAGTCTTCTCCTGTCCGTGTACAAGGCATTATGCCAACCGCTTATATCATACTGCATCATCGCTTGGGGCGGTGCCACAACCTCAAGCATCATTAAATTGGAAAGAGCTCAGCGTTCGGTCCTCAAAGTGATGTTGAAGAAGCACTACAGGTATCCCACCCATTGCCTCTTTGAAGAAACTGGCTTATTGAGCGTTAGACGCAGCTTTATGTTGAAACTGGCTCTGAGAATGCACAGGATTGTACTCAACTCATCAGACTATCCGAAAATGCTGGAGAAACGGGTTTTCAGAACAGCCTCGGCGCGCACTCAAACTACCTTCGCACAGCGATTTGAATACTTTCTTGGCCCTTTCATATACAACAGGCTGGTAAAAATTTGTTGCTTTAAAGAGTCTAGTGTTCGCGAAGCAAAATTCAAAATCAGTACAACTCTGACTTCCTGGTCGTACAAAGATACAGAGGAGTTCATAAGAGTGTTGCAGTAAACTCTAAACCCACACATACACACACACACACCCCCCACACACCCCCACACACATTAATAAGAGCCATAATTTGTAAAATACCCAATAATACCCATATATAATATGTAATGTTAAAGCCACAATTAATTTAAGTACCTAACAACCTAATAGTGCTAACCTACTTCACCATTTTTTTCGTCTATACTTATTCAATCTTTTTAATTTGTTTTTGTTCTTGTTGATAACTGTACCGCTCACTGTATTACTACATGATAACTCGCAAATTTTTTACCCATCACATTTTGCCAGGCTTAGCCTAGTGTGGGGGATAATTGTAAATCTTTCTGAAATACTGTGATGTCAATGTGCAATATCTATCCTTTGTTGTATATGAACTAAATGTACCTAAGTTAAAGTGCTCATTGAAATAAATGTTTTTGTATTTTTTTTTTTTTTGTATTTTGTATGTCAGCTGTAAAAGCTACAAATAACAACGGTCTCAGAATGGAGCCTTAAGGAACACCCCGCGCCAAACGCCTACGACTCGATTTCAATTTGTTTCCTCCCTCATCCTCTGTCACTACCTGTTCGTATCGATTTGTGAGGAATGACTTTAACCAATCACAACTTTTTTGTGTTACTCCGTAGTAGGATAGTTTTGCGAGAAGCAGTTCACTATTCAGACAATCGAAGGCCCGCGAGAAATCTAATAAGACAAGAATCGTGGTTTTCCCTCGTCTGACGCCGATATAATATCATTAGGATTTGAATGTTTTTATTTATTTGTATACGAGTAATAGTAATAAAGTTCTAATTTGGTGGGTTTGTACAGTTTAGTGTCCTCATTAAATACTAATTTTGCGAACTTGAGCGACCGCCGCTTGCTCAGCCATAATAAAAAAATGGTATCGATAACCAATTTTTCGATAATACCTATCTTCTCTCCAGCACCATCGAGGTTGAAAACGGTTATTAAAAAAAATTTCTACAATAATTCACAAAATCGATACATTTTTTCTTGAAATTTCAGTAAATACTGATTGGGTAGGTACAGTACCCGGCAAACTAATTGAAAAATGCTGGGGGTTGAGTAGACCTGCGCAGTAGCGGTTTCGCCTACTTTATTACCTACCTACCTAATTTTGTATCTGCGCAGTCAAGGACTTGTTCAAGATGATTGCCGGCTATTATGCTTAGTACGTTCTACCCGTTTTTACTCATTTCTGGCTCACGGTAAGATAGAAGGCTACTTCGAAGGCTAATGTACGATTCGGTATTTACTGATGTCTTTTGTTAAGTTTCGATAACGAAAAAGGTCCAGGGACACTGATATTAGTTATTACTGATATTAGACGGCCCGATAGCACAGTCTGTAGTGAACCTGCCTGCTGTGCCGAGGGTCGCGGGTTCGAATCCCGTAAGGGACAAATATTTGTATGATGAATATGAATATTTGTACCCGAGTCATGGATGTTTGTATCTATACATGTATTCTATATCGTTGTCTAGTCATCATAATACAAGTCCAGGCTAGATTCTGGTACTTTAAATGTGACTAGATAATTTGTGTGACAATGGCCAAAAAAAAAAAAAAACAATATCTTTTTGCAAATTTATTTCCTCCTGTTCCAAGTTTTCATAATAATGGTCTTCCTTAACCTCGTTTGCCAATAACTTCACAACAGTCAGGTCTTTAAACTCGTCGTCTTCGTCTTCCCCTTCTCAAGAGCATGCAAAAATCTCTGCGCTGTTTTGAGACGCGTCCCCGTAGCAAATAACAGAACATTTCAAGCCTGTTTTTCACAGGCTGAACTACATTTCTTGCACTTGCAAGAAATTTCAGGAATGCATCGGGTGCCGGATCTTTTATTGTTTTTATTGTAGAGTAAGCCCATTCTTGCTTATTTCCCAACCCCATTGCTATGGAATGGACTCTTTGTTTAGGTAACCTATCTTACTTTCGAAATTTCACTGACCGAATTTCAGTTGTTCGAAAACGGTTTATAGAATTTTCTAGTGACAGATATTTTGTTACACATACATTTGTTACTCCTTATAAAGACTTGACAGAAGTATCATTTTCCAGAAAATTTAAAATCTGAATTTCATAATCATTTTTTTTCTTTTGACAACGGTCTTCTGGGTTCGAAGTTTTAAAATGTAGAAGCAACTTCTTCCAAAGTATGACTAGAACACTGACACAACATAGTAAAGTTTTCTGTAATAATTACCTTAGTAGATACATGATACCGGGATTATAGCACCAACATGCTTGCTAGCATGCTGCTTGCTTGCTTGCTTGCTTGCTTGCTGCATGCATGCTTGCTTGTATGCATGTTAGGGGGGCCGGTGCGGGGGGAAGCCCCCTGCCTGAGAAAAACAACCGGTGGTTTTAAAAATGTAGGTTAGGTTAGGTTAGAACATGTAAAACACTTAGCGGAGCGAGCAGTGCATCAAAATGCTTGCTGCATGCTTGCTTGCTTGCTGCATGCATGCTGCATGCTTGCTGCATGTTTGCTTGCATGTTGCTTGCTTGCTTGTATGCATGTTGGGGGGTGCAGGGGGGCCGCGCCCCCCGCTAGGGGGGTGCGGGGGGCGTAAGCCCCCTGCCTGAGAAAAACAACCTGGTGGTTTTAAAATTGTAGGTTAGGTTAGGTTAGAACATGTAAAACACTTAGCGGAGCGAGCGAAGCGAGCGGAGCATCAAAATGCTTGCTGCATGCTTGCTTGCTTGCTGCATGTTTGCTTGCTTGCTGCATGCTTGCTTGCTTGCTGCATGCTAGCTTGCTTGCTGCATGCTTGCTTGTTTGCTTATAATGTATGTTGAAGGTGCAGGAGGTGGACGCCCCCTGCCTGAAAAAAACCATCTGGTGTTTTTAAAATTCTAGGATAGGTTAGGTTAAATATTTCTGCGGAAATGTGACTGTACGGAAAAACAAATATTAGAAAAAGTAAATTATCTGACTTACATTACTTCGGAAAACTGTGTTACAGAATTTTGATCCATTGGTTAAAAGAAAAAAAGGACAATAAAAAATCTGGCTTTTTAAAATATGGCGAATAATATTTCGGGGAAACAAAAAAAAAGGGAAACAATAAAAAGTATAACGATTTCGGAGAACTAAAATTCGGAAAACTATTTTTCGAAAGTACGATAGGTAACCCTTTGTTTATATCATAGCCAAGCCTGAACTTTGTGGTTGTAGTGTAGGTAAACAAGTAGTTCCTAAGGAATTGTATCGCATTTTATTAGAGAGTATTATAAATAGGTACTAAATTGTCCACACGTCTATTAATTTATACACTCACTGTATTACTACATGATAACTCGCAAATTTTTTACCCATCACATTTTGCCAGGCTTAGCCTAGTGTGGGGGATAATTGTAAATCTTTCTGAAATACTGTGATGTCAATATGCAATCCTTTCGTCGATCCTTTGTTGTATATGAACTAAATGTACCTAAGTTAAAGTGCTCATTGAAATAAATATTTTTGTATTTTGTATTTTTGTATTTTTTTGTATAACCCGCATTCTTACATGGCGACTTTACCATGCGACACCGTTTCCTACGAAAGTACGTGTGTAACCACCGAATAAGGACTTGTAATGTTGGAGTAAAACGAATTTTTGAAACAAGAATTAAATTTCCTTACTATTAAATTAGCTTCTTTTACGAAATGGCAAAAAAAAGATGAAAGATTTTTTTGTGTTTTGATCTGCCATCAGTCGAAAGAATATAATCAGATGACTTGATTTGAGAATGCTTTTAAGAGTGACAGGGCCAGCGCCCTACCCTCTTTTAGTTCGAGAGCAGATGCATGACTCCTCTTTAGTCTTTTAGTGCTGCTGGCTGTCAGCAGCGAGTTTGCGAGCTTGTTTGGGTGACTTCTTAACCGCTCTTTGCATTTTTGTTTGTGCCGCTCTATTTCTTGGAGAACGGTAGGTATTTCCAGGTATTCGTGGATTTCAGAGTTGCGAGAGAACCAGGGAGCATTTGAAATGGTCCTGAGTATGTTGTTCTGAACCCTTTGCACGCATTGGACGTTGGATTTGCTTGCAGTTGACCACAGTTGGATGCCATAGAGCCAGATTGGTTTGAGAATGGAACAATATACCAGTAGTTTGTTGTTTAGACTTAAGGTTGATTGGCGGCCCAGTAACCAAAGGAGATTTCTGAACCGATTGTTGATCACGTCTCTCTTTGCCTTGATATGGTCTTTCCATGTCAAGCGTTGGTCCAGGTGGAAGCCCAGGTATTTCACACACGTTAAAGAAGAAGAAACACAAGATAAAGAAACTGTATCGCGAGAGAGATTGAAGTTAGGAAAAAGAAAACATGCAGCATGGTTTGCAACCATCCTGGAATGTGCAACAATCGTCATGATATGATAAGAGAATGGGAACTACAATTTAACACAAAAATATTTTATATACAGCAGTGGAAATTCTGTCTGTTTCTTCTGAGAAGATTGAAGTTATCGAAGTGTACTTACTTTTAGGGAGAGTCTAGAAAAGATTTGTGTTTCGTTTTGGAGTGAGGAAGTAATATATATTTTTTTCTGTTTTATAAAAAAAATGGGTTTGCTCTTGACCTCATTCTAATCTTGAGGACAGAGATGGGGTCGAAAATGTAGCAAGATAACCCAGAAGAAGCCTATTCACTAGTACTTTAAAGAAATTCGGCTCGGAAATACTTACGCAGGCAGGGCATTCCACTCCTTGGCTGTGCGCATTATACACGAATCAGAAAGGCACTTAGGGCGGATACGTGGGATATTACAGGCGTGTTAAAACAGGAGACAACTCAGGCGCACAATATCTCAGCACTCTTGCAGGTATGCCATTAGGACCACTGGCCTTATTCACATCCAGACTACGCAATGCTCTGCGGATGTCTTTCGTGTGTATTGTGATCTCCGGCATCGAATAATCACAACGAAGGATGGTTGGTGGCTGTTTGGCACTAGCGACCAGGCGCGAATTGCTCGCAAACAGTGAAGCAAATAAATTCGCTTTTTCAGTTGCGGAGAGCGCCAGCGACCCATCAGGTTTTTGCATGGGAGGCAAAGTGTGACGGCAGAAATTGGATTCGACCGATTTAAAAAAGGGACCAGAACTGTTGGTAGGATGCAAGTCTGGCTAAAATGCGGCTGACATGATCGAATCGAGCCGTCCGGATCATCCGTTTGCATTTAGTGAGTTGGGATCCCATTGTTCATGGTTCAAAAGTTATGGTTACTTTTTGTTTTTTTCATAATATCGCATAGTGCTTAAGGGGGCATCGTGCGTTTTGGAGCAAAACATGGTGCGGAGATTTAAAGATGCTGGGTTTATAAATACATTTCTAATTACAAAATACGTACCCAGAGTTTCTAAAGGGATGTAGTCAGCTTGTAACATTCTCTGAATTTTGAAATAGTTTACAGGTTTCTGTAGAATAGATGGCAAACATTCCCTAAATATTGAAAAAGGGGCTTCGGGGATTTAAAGATGTAGGCCACAAATCACATCTTTTTGACAAATAAAAATACAACATAGTTAATTTTAGGTTGCAAGTACAACGTGACATTGCTATTTTTGTAAAATTACGCCTTATAAAACCCCAAAAAATTATCAAATATTGGTCATAAAATCTCCATACATTTTTACTATGGGCGCGCGAGTCGATATAAAACTAACGAACAAGCCTGCAGAAAATCACTCGGCGAGCGCCTCTAAACCGAGACGCACGTCGCCCTGTGTCGTATAGCTATAGATATGTAGACGAAACATGAACACGGTACACGGGTCGGGCGCGGTGAACCGGCGATAAGTTCCGTTTTGTCGTAATTAAAACTTCATAATATAGTTTTATTTATTTTTGTTAAAGAAGCAAAAATAAATATCTTGTAAATTGTCACACAGATTATCTAGTCACATAAAAATATCATAAAGTCATATAAAGTACCAAAATCTACCCCGGACTTGAATTATACCGGATGATTTTTTTTAACGTTCCGAAACTTTCAGGGGTGGTTCAGACCATCAAACTGAACGACTTTTACTAAGCGATTATTCCCGGTAGTCCCCTCTAGCCCTACTAGCCTAGCAAACCTGTAACCTCAAAAAAAATCTGCTGTTCCATACTAAACTGCAATGCCTAATCGACTCAAATGTATGAGAACAGATTTTTTGCGCGCTTTAATTACTTTTATTATTAGAATTTTCTTACTATTTGTAGGCAAATCCGCGGTTAGGGTGTCGCAAAGAGGATCCCACACTTAGAAAAATTTTACGCCAATTTTATATGGAGCTGGGACTTGGGAAAATTTTGTTCGAAATTGTGTGAACCATCGACTTAGTCGAATTTTCGAGTGAAATTAGTATGGGGGCTGGACTTGTAAAATTTTTAAAAATTTTTTATTTTTTATTTTTGCATGCATTTTCATAAAAAAAATTAAAACTCGAATATCTCGAAAACGGTTAAGTTTAGGATGGGGGGTTCCATAGTGAAATCATTCAGAAATGATGTGTACTACACGCCCTTAACGGATCTAGGTCGACTTTTCCTGTAACCCTGTATAGTGCATACGGGTATTCTTTTATCTACATTTGTTAATACTTGCTGCATAAAATCATAAATTTATTGATTTATCTATATACCTACCTTTTTAAATCACTTCTTAAATTCCAGCGGTGATTCAGACCATCAAACTGCTTTTACTATGGGAGCAAGCCTAAAATCGCATAAAAAATCTGCTGTTCCACACTAAACTACCATGTATGAAACAGCAGATTTTTTCACGATTTCATGTAACTATGTGGATTTACCTACAAATAGTAAGAAAATTATAATAATATAGGTAGGTAATTAAAGCGCGCAAACAAGTACATGGAGTGAGTGACAGAGGCCCGGCTGCGCTTAACAAACCCTTTACCTAGGTATATACTTTTTTTAATCACTTCTCAAATTCCAGCGGTGATTCAGACCATCAAACTGCTTTTACTATGAGCAAACCTGAAAACGCATAATAAATCTGCTGTTCCACACTAAACTATACATACATGGTTCAGCAGATTAACATTCGGGATCCGGGGGATGACACCCCCCCCCCCCCCCCTTTTTTTTAGTCCATTTTTTTGGAGAAGACTAGCTAACCAGTAGCAATTCGGTTCTGGCACTCGCCGGCCGCTGCCGCTCGCTCCGCTCGATCGGCTCGTGCGCTGTGGTCGAAAGAAATCTAACATGCTCGTCGCTTCGCTCCTCGCTAACCTAACCGACTGAGTTTTTGCATCCCATCGCTAAGGTAGAAATTCCCTTTCACTCTTTGCATGCTGATCACTTTGGACCCTTTGTTAGGTCAAAACAAGGAAATTCGTATTTATTAGTAGTGGTTGATGGCTTTACGAAGTTTGTGTTCGTCAAACCAGTCAGGAATACAAAGACATCAAACGTGATAAAGGTTTTAGACGATATATTTTATACGTTTAGAATCCCTGTACGTTTGATAACTGACCGCGGCAGTTGTTTTACGTCCCATGTATTCAGGAGATATTGCCTCGATAAGGGAATAAAACACATCCTTAATGCCGTGGCCAGTCCAAAGTCAAATGGCCAAGTAGAGCGCTACAACCGCACAATACTAGACTCTCTAAAAGCACAGAATATGAATAATAATGAAAAAGAATGGGATTTACAGGTAGGGAAAATTCAGTGGGGAATTAATAACACTATCCATAAGACTACCGGTAGAATGCCATCTGAAGTGATGTTCGGAACTACTATGAATGGTGAGATGAACCCTTCTCTTGGAGAAATCTCTCAGGAGACTAGAGAAAGTAACGATACAGATTCTATCAGGAAAGAAGTCAAAGATAAAATTGATAGTGAACAGGAAAAACAAAAAGCATATTATGACAAAGGCAGGCGACCGGCGCGAAGTTATAATGTAGGCGATCTTGTTAAAATAACCAAAACATCCTTTAACAATGACGGTAAAAGTAAGAAATTGTTACCTTCATATATAGGACCGTTTAGAGTTAACCGGGTTTTAGGAAATGACAGGTATAAAATTTCATCTGTACCGGGGTTTAGTAACATGAAAAATAAACGTAGTTCTACAGTGGCGGCGGATCGTATGCAGCCTTGGATTCATGTGGCTGCACTGGAATTAAATGACAACGTTGATACTGATGATGATGAGGTTAAATAAAAAGTTTAAGATTTTCACATTGATTTAGCATGAACTCTAGAATTTTATAATTATGAGGATTTTATGTGTATTGGTGGTTACATAATATTATCAATATTGATTAGTACTATTATCTACCATCCAAATTATAATTTCTAATGAGTAGTTTGTTTTAATATAGGTACAAATATTATTTATTATTATAAATTATTTAAAGTCTTGTAATTGTTAATCATGTTTTTCGTATCTGAAATATTAAGTTATGTACAGATTGGCTTACATAAATATGTTATTTATACCTAGGTACTTAATTGGTTGATACATGTATGAATTAGATGAGAACAGGTTTGCTCATGAATTTATATTTAATGTAATCAAGGTGTACGTGAGAACAGGTTAGCTCACATATTTATTAATTAAATAACAATTGCGTGAGAACAGGTTTGCTCACAATAGTCACAATTAAATAAAATTGTAATTGCGTGAGAACAGTTTTGCTCACAAACTACAATTCGAAATCAATTTAGCGAGAACAGATTTGCTCACTAATATGATTTATTTATTTAAAACCTATTTGATAATTGTGGATGTTGTAAAATACCTACGTAATTACATATACCTACCTACAAATTTTGTTATTGTTATTACTAAGTAAAATTATTTGTATAATGTTATGTAGAGAAAATGCTCAAACCAGCCTAGTGTTAGGTTGTCACATTACTCGTGTACGGGGGCGTACACGTCATCAGGATGGTCGAGTGTTAGGTTTGATTTTATTTTAAAAGAATTATCATATCTTATATTAAAAAGTATTTTATTTGACTCCTGTGGTAACACAGTATCGCAACGTGATTGCAACGAGTGGGGCAATAGTGGGAAATAATTGTTATAAAAGAGGGAACTCTGGGCTGGTGGGGGCATTCTATTATATTCACCATAGTACTGTACGGACGTGTTATAGTCGTGTCATAGTGTTTTAAGGGTCGGCACTACCCTAATCGGGCAAAACAGGGTTCGGCGTTCCGACTTTTGAGGATAGTAAATAGCTATATTTAGAAACAAAATTAATACCATTGCTTCTTTAAAAGATGAAGTACAAGATGAACAAAAAAAATTTGAGTAAAGTTGTGTAGTTACATCAGAAAGTAATCGAGAATTTCATGAAAAACTCTAGAATAGCGGTGCCGCGTTCCGAGTCCTGTGATTTAGTGAAACAAAATAAAGCAACAAAATATATTTCTAATCAATGGCAAAACATCAAAGAACACTTTAAACAAATCAGTTTTTCGATATGACTTCTTGTTTTTTTGCAATTTGTTACCAAAAATCACATATTTTTTTGGACGTTTTCTTCATACAAATTACTATGGGCCGTCAATCGTTCGATATCATTGCAAATAGACCGGTGACCGGCAACACCCAACCCAGCCTCATAAGATTAACGACCAAATCCATTTTGTAGCTGGATTAGGCTAAAAGTAACTTAAGTTGACCCTGTTACACCGCATTTTACCTCATCGAATTAAAAGACTGAACTATATTGTCGGTCTAGAGGCCGATTTGTAAGGCCTAAACTTTTTTACATGAAATGCCTTGTCAGTCAATAGTCAGTAAATGTCAGTCTAGGCTCCACGGGTGTCCTCTGCTTCGCATAAAGACTTCAGTCCTATTTTTGGTAGTCATAAAAGTTCTGCATAATATAATTAAAATTAATAAAAGTATCTTCCCTATATGGGAAGTTCCCTCTAAGGTACGTTTCTGAGCATACTACTTTAACTAGCATAACTGTAATCTGATCTAACGTTAACCAGAATAATTTACTTAACCCATACATTTTCAAGTCAAATTATTCAAACTCATATATAACCAATATTTAATCTCATTTATTAATGGCATAATTATAAAATATTAATAATAAAAACAAAATTATTATTAAAAACGATTAACTTTTGGAAAACAGAAATTATGCCACATTACAGTATTGTTATTGTTATTACAGTTTATTTTCCGTTAACGCATACGCATCGCGTCTCTCAAGTAGCTTAATAACTTTAATAAGTAATGATACACTCCTCGGCTAGGATTATAAGTTTTTAGATGGCTCTAGGCTCTAGTAAATAAAACCACAATGTAGATTTATCACTTGTATTGAAGTAATTACAACTTAACAACCTTTCTCTTTGAACGACAAAAATATAATTAGTTACAATCTGATTATGACCAGGCCTCAGTGGTGGCATCTCCACTTGTTTCTACAACCCCACGTTTCCACGATTTTACTCCATTTGGTTAAGGTTTTCATTGGATAACGTTTCCTATTGGTCGATACTATTCGTTTGCTGGAAGACAAGTATTGCCACCACAGAAAATTGCACGTACTTAATACTACTCGTATATAAACTGCATTGCCCCTAATGAAGATGTTCCATTTTTACAACTACTTTGCTAACATAATATTATTTACCTCTCCGGGGCTCTTCGATCATGTCGGTCTGCAACGCACCACCAAGATGAATTAAACTAGTGACCCCGAAAAGGAAACAGTTCCATCGTATGGAAGATTTCTCGTAATTTGCAAAATTTCTTTCGGCCTCAACAAGCGGGTCTCACCGATTGAAATTTCAAGAGGATAGCATTCTTGCCACAATGTACGGAGTCTCACCACAGCCCGGAGCCTCGCCAGCACAAGCGGGGACCGTCCAGACGCTAATCGTGCTGTCACGGGTTCTCGATTTTTGTGTTGCGTATCCACGATTGTAGTTTACTCAATTCGAGGCAGTCATGGCGCTACAGAAGCAAGCTGATGACGCGAAGTTTCATTTTGTGGTCGCCAAGCTTGGTTTAGAAGCGCAAGTGAGCGACATACTAAGTAAGTCACCAGCCGCCGACAAGTATACGACGCTCAAATCGAGGCTCATCAGCATTTATGAAGAGTCGGAGTGAAGGAAGCTGCAAAGATTGATCGGTGAGATGGAGCTGGGGGATCCAAAGCCATCCCAACTTCTAAGAAAGATGCGAGAACTCGCTCAAGATAACGTCCCCGATGGAACCTTGCAAATTATGTGGCCTATTACCGTACGTGCAGTTTTGAGCGTCAGTGACATCAAAGACCTGATTAGGTGGTACAGATCGCGGATCAAGTTATGGAAAATGTACGACCGCACGCAGAGGTCGCCTCAGTCTTGAGATTTCCGAGCTAAGGCAAGAGTGAGGCTGCTCTAGAGGGCGATCACCATACAAGTGGGGTAGACATAAGTCACGTTCCCAGTCCAGGAGTGCGATTTTTGAAACTCATTCGCTGAGCTCAGCAGTTGAAAACGTCAAAATTACTATGGAGATATACATCTTTCTACTGCTGATTTGACTTTCAAAAATCATACAACAGGAGAACGATTTTTGAAAGTCAAATCAGTGTTAGAAAGATGCGTATCTCCGTAGTAATTTTGACATTTTCAACTGCTGAGCTCACCGAATGAGATTCAAAAATCGCACTCCAGACCCTGTTTTCGACAATGATTGTTAATTTAGTATTTTTTATAACGTTATATTTGAGTAATGATGTCATAATAGGAGTAGGTAAAATAAAATCATTTTCAATGTTGAAAATGCATGATACACTTTGTTACGACAGAAGGCTGGATATAGCGAGCAACATTTTTTTTAACATCTCACCTCACACCTGTATTCAACACATAAAGACATTTCATTTCATTTCATACATTTTTGTTCATTTTTAGTTTTACAATTGTAAAATAAATGATTTCCTTTTTCTTTTCAAAGGGATGTAAGGGCCCGGAGTTGTCCTTGTGGTATTGCACATGACCCATTCTAATAGACGAGGCATTCCAATATTTGGCTGACTCTTCGGTGCACGCACACAAAAGAATTGGGTGCTTCACTCATGATTAGACGAGATTACGTCTGGTTTTTTTTTAAGTCTGTGAGAAAAACGATATTTTCTCTACCATTTCTGTCAGTTCTTTCATCAATAAAATTTGTGTCAACCAAATTTCTAACAAACTATTCAATTTTGAAATTTATAAAAGTAATAGCGTAAAGATAAGCGGCCAGGATTTCTTAGTGAGTGAAATATAAAATACCATCATTCCTTCGGTTAGAGAAAAGGTAGATACCAAACTTCATGGCTGGATAGCTCTATGCTTTACAATGCAATTAAAAGTTACATAATGATTAGATAATATGTCAATGTCAAGTATGAAAATAAATTTTAGATTTTATAAAATATAGATACTATGAAACTGAAAGATGGATGATATCAATTGTAAACGAATGATTATGGTAAGAAGGAGGGTAAAAAGATTATATAAAACGAATGATGATGGTAAGCATGGTATTTTATAGGTATAAACATGCTATGGAAGGAATGATGATGGTAAGCGTTGTAGACACGCTACAAAACCGATACATAATAATAAATTTATTTCGTTATATTTTTATTTTTCTTCTTATTGATGGCCTCGACTATATACTCCGGATCTTTTATTGGCATATTTCGGCAAACCCGTGGGTCAACCAGTTCTCGGAGTATGCAGTCATTATAAAATTTTGTCAGTTTTGGTTGCATTTTTGTGTCCCAAAACTGGTCGTCTTTCCGGATTAAATGGACTTTCAGTGGTACATTTTTCCCAAACCATATGCCAAGCATGCAAATATCTGTTCCAGTTATATGCAGCTGACCTTGAATTTGGTAGTACCAACTATGCTGCGTGTTTATAACGTATTCTTTTGCCCTGTCTAGTTTTCATAACGGATGTTTTTGCATTGCCTCTTCCAGAGGCATATTGCTTAGAGAAGAAGGGCATTTTATTTCAACGATTCCGTTTGAATATACTCCATCCGGTGTGGTGGCTAAAAACTCATATTCTTGATCCACAAACAGACCACAATTTTGAATAATGATACCTTCTTGTTCTTGCAGTTGTTTCTTTGCTATTTCCTCATTATCGATACCATATTTAATAGCAGGCATGAAGGAGATGTTGTTGTCATATACAATTTTTTTTACAAGAGACGCACAACTAGTACTTTCGCGTCTCTTACAAACTTCACCAAAATTTGAGGATGTTAACAGCTTTCTCCTCCTACACAACCACTCAGCGCTATTTCTTTGGCTTGTTGTGGCTCTTTCCAGTTCTACCCTTTCCTCAAAACACAGTTTTAATCCGTCTAAGAAAGCTTTCTTAGCTGCCTCAAACATTTCCAGAGGCATGTCTGGTTTTTCGCAATTGTCGCCGTAATGAGCATCTCTTGATTCAACATTGTGAAATCTTCTGGGCTTGATTTTTGGTTTTGCTTGCTGCCTTTTTTTCAAACGAAGCTGCTCGAGTTTAGAAATGACATTATTTGGGTCAGAGTGGAAAATTGTTTTGTGGGTTGTTGTGTGCAGGGCACCCGTATTAAAACTCACAAGCCCTGCAGCGCATCGGCTTGCGTAAGACCGGCGCTGAGAGAAGTTTATCCTTTTACCTCCCACATATTTGGCAATCTGAGAATTAAAACTTTCTACCAAATTGCTGGTTACGTTGTAAATTAAACTTCCAGCATGTTGAGAGAGCTTTCTATTCAAACTTAACATCTCACTCAAGAGCCCGCAACCATCTAATGCTGCCAGTAGACCTATAGGCTCAGAACGTCGCTTTTCTGGTGTACAAAAATATTCCTTGCAATTTTCATGATTACCAAACACATGCTGAGGACCATTTAGGATATCTTCAGTTAAGTTGTCAACTTTTTGACGATGTGTTAAATTTTGAACTTCCCAGTGTTTTATGGCACAAGTGACGCCAGTTCGTAGACGTAAGTACCGATCTTTTATAAACTTTCGCAAGGGAGCTGGATAGCTTGTGTTCTGGCACAATTTCACGAGTGCATTGCAATAGTTACGTAAAAGATGGTTTTTACACTCAATTTTTTCAACAACTAAATCCGGTCCGTATGGTCGTGCATCTTGGATTTTTTTAAGGTGCTTGCATCGCCGTCTGCTACAAATCGGTGATATATAACGCCGTGGTCGGGAAGTGAACGACGAAAGCCTTCCACAATAATGGTCGATTCCATTGCGGTTGATGGACCCGAAAAGTTTTTATAGCACTTGTGCTCTGGGACTTTATCGTCTTCACCTTTTGCAGCTCGTGCACAGAATGAACAGTACTTATTTTTTACGCCCAAGTACAATACTTTGCCAAATTGCAAACCGATAATTGCTGCTGCTCCAGACAATGCGTTATATTGTTTTCCATATGATCGTTTGCACCAACACCCGTCAACAGCAACAGCAATCAAGGGCCGGCCCTTTTCATCAACACTACCAATGGATATTGCATATTGTGCTTCCTCTTTTACAGCTTCGCTCATGCATTCAGCTGCTGTGGTATCCCACCAGTCACAAATATCTTCGCTGGTGGATTCATAGCATTTAGGAGAAATCCCAGGCAATCCCATTGATGCAGTAAAGGTTTGCAAATGAGAATGGCCAGATCCACAAGACATAATTCCTGATACAGCTTGGTGGTTTAAATCCATGGTATTCTCAGTTTTTTCGACTAATTTGGCATCAAAACTTTGTCCACACATTTGACATTTAAATACAATTTTAGAGTCAAGGCCTTTCTTCTGTTCAGAGTTAATCTGTAAATCACTTAAATTACAGCCGACGTTATGACTATTTATATTTTCTAACTGTTTCAGAAAAAAACTGACGTCTACAATTCTTCTCCCTATGATTAAGTCTTGTTGTTTTTCCTGCTCTTCGTCATAAAGTACCTGAACAATAAAATATAAGCAATAAAGTACCTATCAAAAACTAAATTGATTTTTGTCGTAACATATTAAAATTATTATTACCTGATCATTCTGATTGCTGTTATTTACGTCATTTTGATGTTTGGTGCTTTTTAGTGGTGGTTCCATGCTTTCAGTGAAATCAACCCTAAAAAAATAGTTTTAAAATAAGATGTAACTACTAATTCGAATGATTGACTAATTTATTAATTTTATACTAGTTTTTCCCGCGATTTTGTCCGCATTGACTATAAAAAGTAACTTATGTGTTAATCCAGAACATATTAATCTACCTGTCTGCCAAAAGACAATGCGGGTTATGTATGGAAGGTTGGCGCCTTATTTTTCGACGTTGTTGTTAGCGCGGCCATTAAACAAACATGAATATTTTAATTCAGAATAAGTGCGTTAACACACGATGACGCATTGACGCAGCAGCAGACGTCAGTCCATCATTTGTGAAGCAAGGAGTTGTATGAAACCACACGTAGAAGCACACACGATGACGCATTGACGCACCGGGTGTGGTTCTATGGACTGACACCTGCCGCTCCGTCAGTGCGTCATCGTGTGTGAACGCACTAAAGTAACAAACAAAACTTGTTATTATATGTTTTAGGGATATCCCTAAACTCAGTCTGAACGGAGATAGTATAAAGGCTTGTGGCGGACTCTTTGCTCACCGATAAAACTCTATTAGCGGTGGAGAGTTGCCTTGACGACAAGCCGTCAGAAAAATAACTTTAATATTTTTTCACTCGCAATTTATTAATTCGAATGTTATTATTTTTATGTTCAATTCTATCGTTGTTATAATTGCATGAATCTAAGACTGTTCTCCGAACGCCGATTCGCCGTGGGACGGTTTGCCGACAGAACGATTCGTTTTTGGAAGTTTCACCTAAACGATGTTTCGCCATGGGCCGGTTCGCCGACAGTACGATTCGTTTTTGGAAGTTTCACCTAAACGATGTTTCGCCATGGGCCGGTTCGCCGACAGAACGATTCGTTTTTGGAAGTTTCACCTAAACGATGTTTCGCCATGGGACTTTTCGGCATATTTTTTTTTCTTTTTATCATTAATTTAATTAGTAATATTCAATATCAACTATTATTGATTATAGACATGTTACAGCCATGTTGTGCTATTTCGAATTTCGAATCAAATTAAAGATTGAAAAATTTGTCTCGGGTGGGACTTGAACCCACACTCTTCCAAACCGGGGAAACGTGCTAACCAATTACACTACCGAGTCCACTGCCCAGAGAACGAAATCGTTGCGTCTTAAGGGGACGTGCGCGCAATCTACTGGAAGTATTACAACCAACCACTTGGTTATCAGGTTTCCCCGGTTTGGAAGAGTGTGGGTTCAAGTCCCACCCGAGACAAATTTTTCAATCTTTAATTTAATATTCAATACTTATGCAATTCATTTAAAATAAAAAACACACCTAAAATTGGATATGTCGACGACAGAGTATATTACCGAATATTACCGACCGCCATGGCCAATTTTCTTGTCCCTATTACGCGACGTGACGTAGCGCGACTCACTATAAAGAGAAGCGGCGTAGGGGGAAAGCGGCGTGCCGGGAATAATTCATATTTTAGTAGTATTTACGCTGAAGGGACATAATATTGCTATGATGAAAAGAAAAAAAATATATGCCGAAAAGTCCTATGGTGAAACGTCTTGAAGGTGAAACTTCCAAAAACGAATCGTTCTGTCGGCGAACCGGCCCATGGCGAAACATCGTTTAGGTGAAACTTCCAAAAACGAATCGTACTGTCAGCGAACCGGCCCATGGCGAAACATCGTTTAGGTGAAACTTCCAAAAACGAATCGTTCTGTCGGCGAACCGTCCCACGGCGAATCGGCGCACACTGGGGCAAGAAAGCAAAACTGGTGGCAGAAAATACCCAAGTATTTTTATGTTTTCTTTGCTTCATATTTGTTAGTTGATATGTTTTCTCATGTAAATAAAATACATTTTAGATGTTTTTATACAAATTATATTGAAAAAAATCTTGTACTTAAATATTCTTTTTTTTTTTAAACTTTGTAATCACACCCTAAAATAATAAATATGTAACAAAATTGTATTAATCGGCATCACTAGAATCCGCATCTTCATGTTGAGTAAAAACTCGGAATTTATCAAGCTCTTTTCTTTTAATCAATATCGTGTCGGAACTCGTTTCTGAAATCAAATTGAATTATAAATGTATGTTCCTAAATTAAAAAGTAAATAGTTAAGTACATGTGCCAAGTGCAGGGGAAAACGGCCAAAGCGGTTTCGGTGTAAAAAATAAATATGAATAAAATAAATAGAATCCAAACTAGAAAATTGCTTACGACCCTTAAAGCCTTTTTTACTAGAAAAGGCAGAATATGGGCAACAAATTCTCTTGATCCTATGTTAAGCAATAAACAAGCTTTGTAAAAATGTAAAAACCACAGCTTGGACAGCCTTGGAACATAACTAAAAGTCTTAACATTTCTGTGCATTGAGTAAATATTTAAGACTTTCAGTGTAGACACCGTTTTAACATTATTAAAAACACTCTTTTAGTAATAAAAAACTTATAAAATATGCCCACATACCTGAACTTGAAGATGCAATCAAAGAATAAAATTTTATTCCAATAATGCTGACGCACAACAACTTTTAAATTTCTAAAAAACATACTTACGTAGTTTTGCGCGGGCAAACTCGCTACAACTAAGCGTAACTTTGAAGTGCGGGTTGGGAAATAAGGTGGAAAACGACATTGTTTTATAACGCGTAAAGTAGTGCACTATCGTTTCAATATATAGCACTAGAGTTATTATCATTTTTAAATTTTGATTTTCTGCCACCAGTTTTGCTTTCTTGCCCCAATGTGCGGCGTTCGGAGAACAGTCTTAGATTCTAATTGCATCATCCTAACTTAATTATCGCGTCCTTATTTCAAAGTTCATCTCTCCCGAGCTTCATTCACCTGCGCCCTATCTCCACCTATCTGCCGGCAACCAACCCCACAGGCTAAAAGTTGAAAATATATTAATTACGTTTATTTCAAGCATTTATATCTCCGTTCAGACTGAGGATAAATACTTGACTTAAAATTTTGTTTGTTACTTGATGGCCGCGCTAAAAAGAGCCGAATAGAAAAACGACATTTCTTGTCGTTGGCTTTTAATGCAAAATTTGTTTAGCCGTTTAAGTGTGATTGAGTCACAAACATCCAAACATCGTCACAAACGGGGACTAGTGGGATAGTGCCAGCGTATCTGATAGTAAATATTGTATTATAATAAGTTATAATACAGTATACAACCAGTAGGTAGGTAAAGCCTGACCAGAAATATAAAAAATCTGGTTTCGGGGAGCTGCAATCGACTATAACCTTTAATGTCAGTGTTCGAAGTACAAATAGGTATTATTTCCAATGATTTTCCGCAACATGGCGAGGTTTTTTATATTTCTAGTCCTTTTTCTCTTTCCGATTCCCTTTTCTTTCTCTCGCTCATGAGGTATCGTCAAATCAATGTTTTTGTGAATGGGTTCTATATTATTTTGCATCTCACCGAAAATAACCCTGAAACAAATTAATTACCAATCTACATGAAGCGAAGACATTTTATTATTTGAGTTCTAATTTAGCAATTATGTAAGAGTACACGGTAGTATTGGAAGACGTAGATATTTATGTTTATACTTAATTTTTGAACTCTACCTTTTAGTGTCTTTTGTCCCTTGCTCTTTATCTTGATTTTTACGACAAACAGATCCATATTGATCGGTGCTGTTAACTTGCTGTTCAGTAGTTAGATCTACATTATTTTCTGTGTATTCATCAGCATTTTGTATTTCGATGATAGATTTTCTATAATACATAAATAACCGAAATTAAATAATTAAACTGCAGGTACCTGCTAAGTAAAATAGAAGGTATGGCACATAATATTATTGCATAATTGTGTACGTACTTTTTCCTTTTTTTAATCCAATGGACCGGTGTCTTTTCTTGCTTATAATAGCCTGACCTTTTTTTATTTTTGCCCATCTTGTGTAAAAATAGAAAAGCAAAATGCAAACGGTGGCGGCGCGAAATCCTTTTTTTTTAGTCACGTTAGGATATAAGTATTATATAGCTAAGGCTCGGGACAGTAACGGGTGTTCAGATCAATTTCTTCCTCAGGTCTCTTCAGCTCTCTAGTCTCTAAATAATATTTTCTGACGTGCGTGTTCCTAACAATTTTGAAATATTCAAATTAAAAAAATTAAGCGTGGTGTAAACGGCCAAGATGTAAGAAAGATTATTAGCATCTCTTTGGAAGGTAGGTAGTCAAAGAGTAAGGCAAACAACATTGGCTTGCTATTTTGTATACACCAAAGAGTACATTATTGTGTAGGTACACGTTCAGGTTTGATAGCAAAATAAACATGTTAACCAAGAACTGATGCTGAAGCCAGGAATGTCTCCGTACGAGGGAACTCCTCAACGGTTAACAACATTGGCTTGCCATTTTGTATACACGTTCAGGTTTGATAGCAAAATAAACATTTTAACCAAGATCTGTTGCTGAAGCCAGGAATGTGTCCGTACGAGAGAACTCCTTAACGATTAATAGCGCTGACTTGCCATTATGTGTACACGTTTAGTTTTGGTTACAAAACAAACATATTAACAATGATCTGGTGCTAAAAGTGCAAATGACTAAAAAGTAATTTAAAAAAAAAAGTTGGTATTGAATTCTAGTGGGATTTGTAGTGGATTCGATTCTAATAACAGAAATTAGTATAAAAGTTATTGCTAAAATATTATATCCAATTATATTATGTTTAATTAAATATCTAAAAAGCTTGTTGCGTGAATGTATTCTTGCTTATATTATGACCTTTGACCCATGCAAACTATATCCACTGCAAATGCACTGCCCCACTAGAATTTATTAGATACTTATTTATTTTTAGTAAACTTTAAAGGGGCATATTACATTGATCAATATTATCGTGATTCTAGTATCGCATGTATCACAAGTATTCATGGCTATTACACACGTGTATGCAATATTATCATCGTCAGAATGTCTTTAGATTCACTAGAGTGAAGTCGTATTTTGTTAGTAAATAAATCATTGTATTTCGTTTAAAAAGTGCCGACCCTTAACAAATTATAATATGTAATAATAGGGGGTTTTCTGACAGCTAGTAAAACTTAGTTCATCATGCCACCATAGATGGCGTTGACGTGAATTTTCTCAGAAGACGGCAGGCTTGATAAAAAGTAAACAAAATAATGCATGTCAATGAGTAAGAGATCCTTGAGACATTCATTGACGAAGTATCTGTTCATATTTTTCTGCTTACTTTAAAACACGAACTTTTACTGCACACCCATCTCGAATCAACGCCATCTATCGAGCAATTTGGAACTATAACATTGTCAGCCGTGCCAGCGATTAGCATGACGTGTTTATACGAGTCGAGAAATTGTCGCGGGGATTGCGAGTTACATTTGCGGAGGTCACTAGCACCGAAAAATAGACGCGTTCCATGACTCCGAACGAATTCCATGCTAACGTTCGCATGCCGTGAAAAAGTCGTGCGAAAAGTGTTTATACTTACGCTGATTTTTTTTAGGCGCGCCGAATTTGCACCGAAAAATTGTCATCGTATAAACATGCCTTTTTGGAAAATAGATCTGCCTGCCTCCGTGGTCTAATGGTAAGAACATTGGGCTCTTGACACGGAGGTCGTGGGTTCGATTCCCACGGGGGGCACCTAGTGAAATGTCACTTTGTGCGTTTTTCCCCAGTTGGTTAGGACATTGTAGGCTGAGTCACCTGATTGTCTGAAAAGAAAGATGATTCCGTGCTTCGGATGGCTGTTGGTCCCGGCTACTATCACTGGTGGTAGTAGTCGTTACATAAAAACCACGTCAGAGGCCGTAAGGCGGTTTGAATAAACTCTGACACCAGGGCTTTGCAGCCCACTCGATAAGAAGAAGATGGAAAATAGATTCTTAGGTCAAAAGAATAACGTTATCAACACGCAGCACAGTTGGTACTTCCAAATCCAAGGTCAGCTGCACATAACTGGAACAGATATTTGCATGCTTGGCATCTGGTTTGGAAAGATATACCAATGAAAGTGCATTTAATCTGATGATGACCAGTTTTGGGACAGAAAAATGAAGACAAAACTAAAAAAAAAGTAACAATAACTAAAAAATAGTTTCAGCTAATTTTGTTCCACCTTATCATTTATAGTCGAAGCCATCGATAAGAAGAAAAATAAAATAATATAACGAAATAATATTATTATTATTATGTACGTACGGTCTCTGTGTTTTTCTCTAAACCTAAATCTAAATCAACGCCTATCAAATCTAACTATACCTAAATTAAAGTACCGGCAAGCTCCTTAAAAACATTGTATTTGGCTCTTGTGGAATCAATAGTCAGCTATGGTCTGGAAAGCTATGGGCCCACATTTAAAACTCAAATCTAGACAAGATTGAATCATTACAGATATGGTTTCTAAAATTATTAGTAGTAAAACAAAAATTAGTTATAAAGCACGGACCTGAAAAAAAGACCTCTTTTTTCAGGTCCGTGTTATAAAGATAATCATAAAAAAATGTTTCATATTTGTATTTGTAGCCTTATTTAGCTATTAAAATTGATTTGTTCATTAATCTTATAACATAGGGTTGAGTGTTGTGTGTGACTGGAACAGATATTTGCATGCTTGGCATCTGGTTTGGAAAGATATACCAATGAAAGTGCATTTAATCTGATGATGACTAGTTTTGGGACAGAAAAATGAAGACAAAACTAAAAAAAAAGTAACAATAACTAAAAAATAGTTTCAGCTAATTTTGTTCCACCTTATCATTTATAGTCGAAGCCATCGATAAGAAGAAAAATAAAATAATATAACGAAATAATATTATTATTATTATGTACGTACGGTCTCTGTGTTTTTCTCTAAACCTAAATCTAAATCAACGCATATCAAATCTAACTATACCTAAATTAAAGTACCGGCAAGCTCCTTAAAAACATTGTATTTGGCTCTTGTGGAATCAATAGTCAGCTATGGTCTGGAAAGCTATGGGCCCACATTTAAAACTCAAATCTAGACAAGATTGAATCATTACAGATATGGTTTCTAAAATTATTAGTAGTAAAACAAAAATTAGTTATAAAGCACGGACCTGAAAAAAAGACCTCTTTTTTCAGGTCCGTGTTATAAAGATAATCATAAAAAAATGTTTCATATTTGTATTTGTAGCCTTATTTAGCTATTAACATTGATTTGTTCATTAATCTTATAACATAGGGTTGAGTGTTGTTATCTGGCCACCGGTCTATTTCTTTTGACAGATATGTCAAACGGGCCGTAGGTAGTGCCGACCCTTAAAATAAATATCTGTTAAACAAGTTCAAGTGGTTTCTTCTGGAGTGTTGAGTTTCCTACAGTAGTAGCAAGTTAGGATCATTTGCCAGTCGGCCGGTGCCTGCGCCGTCCGAAACAAACTGTTTATATATGTCCGCGTCTCACGCACACACGTAGGGAGCGCAGCAAATACCTAAACTCGATCGGCGTAAAAAGCTCGACGCAGTCTTAAGCAAAAACTAATTAAACAAAAAACTATCAAGGTTATTGGCTTCTTTTTTTATCAGGAGGTTTAAGGAAGTTGCCTTTCCTGGAATACGTACCTACATTTGATCAGCTAGCATACATGTCAAATCTAAATATATAAAAGAAGAAAGTGACTGACTGAATGAATGAATGAATGACTGAATATCGGGTTGCTTATTACGAAAACAACAATGATTTTAAAAGCCAACGTGGCGGACGTCAAATACCATCTTCCCCTGTTGGGATGAATGGGGTTGAAATGTCTAAATATCATCATGGGTGTCGTTTTTATGGTTTTTTCGGACGTTAATTACGACAATGGCATCGGTTTTGAAATTTAATATAGTGAGCAGTGTCTATTATATTTTTTATCTTCTATCTTCTTATCTAAATAATGAATTATTTAAAACTACGTGACTGACCTATGTGAACGCACAGCCTAAACCGCTGGGTCTAGAGATTCCAAATTTGGCACGTAGGTTTCTTATGAGGTCTAGGGGTGCACTAAGAGAAGATTTTTCAAAATTCGCCCCCTAAGCGGGTGAAACGGGGGTCCAAAGTTTGTATGGGGAAACAAGATTGATTGAGGCAATGGTATTGCCTGCTGTATCTACCATTGTGAAACGCAATAAAGTATTGAGTATTAGTTATACTAATATTTTATTCGAAACTTCATACCCTACTCATAATGATAAGTGAGTAAACTTGTGGTTCAGGTATTTTCAGAATTCGACCCCTGAAAGGGGGAAATGGAGTGACAAAATCCGAAATCAAGATGGGTATTGTTTGTATGGTTTATCGAGTCGCTGATTACGAAAACAAGAATGATTTTAATTTTAAATTATCATTATTGTTGGGGGTTAATACCAACTAATGCTGGTGGTGATGATGATTGTAATGATAGATGCTCGATGATTATCGTGTTTATTTGCTTTCCACAATAATATGTTATATTGATAGTGAGTGCTCAGTCTGGCGGACGGATGTACACTGCTTATTAATTAATTACGAATAAAACGCTACGCGTAAACTGCTGATACTGCATGTGCGGTGTTAAACCGTACATATTGCCGGGCCAGAAAGATGCATTTGAGATAAAAGATGAAATAATAAAATCTTATATAAAAATAACAATTGAAATGCTTAAGGTGTGGTCAGTTTCGGGACTCGCCAAAATTCGCTTTTTTGATTCCGTTTCTACCATTCAAAATAAAATAATTTTGATTTGAATGGGATATATGTCACAGTTGGGGATATTTCCTAGGCAGGTAGGTTATTCAGTACACGATTGGAACAATTTGGCTCGATAGAAAAATATCTCGAAGTTACCCCTTTTTCCTAGTTTTAATCTCGTTATATATCTAGAAGAAACTGTATTTACGCAAAAAAAATACACTATTATCTTGGTCATAACATAAGCTAGGCACCTAGGTCCTTTTTGTTTACTTTACTTTATATACTTTAACACAATTCCGAAATATCTATGAAATTTCGAGCATCTCGCCATTTTACCGCCGGCCATTTTGTCCTCAGACGCGCGGAAGCGCTTGCAAAGGTAAGACCTATGTCAAACTTTCCTTCAAATATAATGTCGCATTTTACATCATTTTCGGCATTTTTATGAATTAATATCTGCATAAAATATTTCGAATATTCCTCAGATTGTAAATAATAGCTGTTAGTATTGTAGATGTAACTAATTTGTAACTATTTTTTGAATTGTAAATGTTTGTAGGTACAATGACAGTGCCACAGTTTACGAAATACCTTTCAGCAGGACAACACTGACACCTGCTAAATAGATATAGTAAAACTGTTTATGTAGCGGGGAAACTAGTGTTCACAGGTTTATTTTTTGTAATTTCGTTGCGAACTCTCTTAAATACCTAAAAAAAAAACGTCTGCGTAAAAAGTCTACTTTAAATAAAAACTGAAAAGAAAAAATAAGTCCAGTATTCTAGAATTCTGTTATGTAATATTGAAGCGACTTTCACAGTCGGGAAATATTAAAAATTCTAGACCGGATAAAATTTTCCGAATAATGGGTCCCGACTGTGAAAGTCGCTTCAAAATTACATAACATAATTCTAGACTACTGGACTTATTTTTTTCTTTTCAGTTTTTATTTAAAGTTGACTTTTTACACAGACGGGTTTTTCGATTTCTTAAATTACCTACATCATGCACCCATGTATGGGCCGTCCGGCTACATTGTGATATGCATGTGATAGCTTTGTGATACGCATTATAATATAGATGAATATGATAGAAATACAATCCAATTGCAAAAATTGCCATAAATAAAGTGGTTTTTTGTTACAACGAGTGTCAAACTAAAATAGGTGCCTTTAGACTTGCGTACATTCTCAGCTGAGCTTGACCGCGCAGCGATTTTTAATCGCGTTATTTTTTTTTGTAATTGGGTATTTGACAGGTTTTTAATAACTGTTCTACGTTAATCACTGATGGCTAAGGATTCTGTAGAAAATGAATATTTTACGTTCCATTACCAATCCTCATTACAAGCATGGAAACACAAAAATTGGCCATTGGGCGGTTGGTAATGTTCAACCTTATTTAATTTAGGTTTGTCTCTTTCTTTCAGAACAAAACTTAAATAAAAGCTCTTTTTAGTGTTTCGTACCAATTTTGGCAAAACGGAACACTTATGGAATCAGATCGGTGTCTGTCCGTCCGTCCGTCTGTCACAGGCATTTTTCTCAGAGACCGTAAGACATAGGAAGTTGAAACTCGGTATAGGTATAGCAATTGCTGATCCAATGTCGTAAATGAAGTAAAAAAGCTAAATTTTTATTTTGGCGGGCATTTTGGGGAGGTAGAAAGGGTAACTTAATAAAATCTTTTCTTCCCTATAATGTAGGGTATCAAATAAATAAATAATAAATACAATAAAATAAAATCAATTTATTTCAGACAATGACAAATGAAAGCTTAATATAAAAACACGATTCTAAAAATATTTTTTAAGTTTCTCTTTGAAACTTTGTTGAACAAAATTGTTCAATAAACACAGAAAAACTGCTGTCCCCCGCGATATTTCAAACACCAGAGTCATGTAAAATCTGAAAAAAATCACGAACATCAGATATAACGTGTGGACGGCGGGAAAATTATCAGGATGGCATTAACTTGGATAGTTTTTATTCTATGCCCAAAAAACTACCACCAGTGTAAAACGATCTTCAGTTAATATTTGTGACCACATACTAAAATAAGTAAGTGTCAATTTATAGTGGTGGTCTTGAAAGACCAATTTTAAACAACTGATAGTACGGAACACTGATTGCCCGAGTCCCGACTCGTACTTGGTCGGTTTTTATTTATTTTTCGTTGGATTAGAAAGGGACAAACCAACAACGACGATGAAAACGTACGAAAGAAGGTTGAACATTACCGACCGCCATTGTTTTCATGTTTCACCGCTGCTTTTAAGGCAGTCTGTACTAAAGGTATAGACAATATAATGTAGATGTAGAAGACAATAGGTATCGAATTAAGTTGCATAGTATTTTGAACTTTTTCTACAAAAAAGACAACCTTCAAAACGGAGCATTTTTGTACACACGGCGACAGGTCAGGTTACCCTGTTTGGACATTGAACTATTAGAAGTTGAAGTTAAATCGAGCGAGAGGGTGCAGAATGTTGTTGTTGTTTCGTCTCACGGCACGCTGCACCCGCGCCGGCAGCCGCGTCTATGCAGGCTCTCTCTACCGCAGTACCGCACTATTTTGTGTTTTGTACGTAGTGTAGCTATAGGTATATAGGGTGCGTAACATGATGTGTCGCCGTGTGTACTACCGAATGTTATGTGCGGTGTCATAAAATATGGTAATAATAGTTGCTTAAACATAATATTACTAAAACTAAATATTTCAACGATTTATTTTGTCGTACAAACGAGATTTCTTGAATTTCATGATGGATATTTTTGTTCAGTAATGTGAAAAAATTGCGACAAAAATGACATTGAAAAATCAAATATTAAAGATTGAAAAATTGAATCTCGGACGGGACTTGAACACCCAACCTGCTAAACCGGAGTATAAGCTCTCGACAAAAACTGCCACGGATCACGGAGCCTGCTACGTCAGTAAACGAAATAATTCAACTTATTCCGTCTTAAACGTCCTTTAAGACATTGACATTCGGATGAGGTTCCTTTAGACGGACGTTCAACCGTGCGGGATCGCATGCGGGCTTACCCAGCGTCTGCGAAAGAACGAGCGTTATTCTGCAATCACGCGCGCAATCATATAGGTCTGTCATCGATGCAATCGCGCGTCATTAATTTTATTATGTTGCCTCTCCTGAAATGTCACGTTTTTTGGGTGGGATTGCAGTTATTAACGCCAGGCTTGTGTGATTACTCGCGATCTTAGGGATTGTCCGCAAAGCTATTTTAATCAATTAGATAATTTAGGACGCTCCCCATATGTAAACGCAGTGCCGGGCCATATTTTGCTGTTTTTGGAAGCTTAGATCTTCTCGTTATTTGACATACAAATTAATGAAAGATAAAGCAATGATCTTCAACATCTCGGTTTTATTTGATATGAAGTAGGAATATTTCATATTTTTCTATAATAGTACATTATGATACAAGTGAGCAAAGTTGGTCATTCCAGCCGAGGCGGGATTGCATCACGAGCCGCCAGGCGAGTGATGCTAGTTAGCAGAGGCTGTAATGACCAATGCTCACGCGTTTCATACGACGTTTTTCAACATAATTAATTGCGAGGAAAAAGATATAAAATTTCGTAAAAAACAACAATTTTAGATCAATATTTGTGGAAAATGGCGCGGGGCGGGGCGCTTTTTTTTTTTTGTTGAGAGGCGATGACTTTAGCAACATTCAACCAACGACATTTTGTTGCAAACAACCTAATATTCAAAACGTTATAAACTTAATATTCTGTATTTATAACACAAATTAATGTTAATTTGTTAACTGAAATAAATTGTTTGATGAAATGAAGCTTATATTTATCATATTTTAACTGAAACAGAATAATTTATTCAGAAAAAAGTTTTTTTTTCATAAAAAAACTCTTTGCTGAGATTTAAAAACAAACTATAGAAAAAAAAGTAACATTACCGCACTAGTGCGGGCGGGGTAAGCCCTATTTTTGACTTTGAGCGCAGATATCTCGGCACAGAAGCGTTATAGCGATATTATCCACCGACACCTCACTCGACTCGATTTGTGACAACCCCCATTTCGTTATGTGGGAGAGGGGTCGGAAAAAAATAGTTTCTTCATAACAAGGTCTTCAATAGGTGAAAAATGAGCGAGTTATTGAGGCGGGGCATACAGAAAAACAGACAGAATGGACGAAAATATAAGGGTTCCTTGTTTGTTTGACTACGGAACCCTAAAAAGCGAACGAATAAAATTCCAAAATATACACGAGTACTCGTCCCAAGATAATGACTCGGTTGTAGCAAGAGCACAGTCTCAAAATACATCAACTTTTGAAAAATGAGTGAAGCGAGACCGGATTTTTCGATGTAGGACTTACATTCCATATTGCAATTTTTTAGGAAAGTGGACACGAGAAACGAAACAAGAAAAAAAGTTGCTGGGGTCCTGAGGGGAAAATGTTTCTTAAATGCCTCTCAAGGCGCCTATTTGAGGCCACAGGCGACAGGAGGGCTGGCAGCTATTTTGCGATCCAAAGAGGCAACGCTGCCAGCCTCCTGGTTACTCTGCCCCGAGTCGGCGCCTTAGAGGACATTTTTTACCTTTAAGTAGGTAGCCTAGGCGCTTTCATTCATTTTGTGTTAGGTACTTATTGTTATATTTTAGTTGTAAATTATTGTTATATTGTTATTTATCCTTAACTTTGTTTAATAAATTATTACTATAATTAGAAAAAATGCGTATTATTGTTGATGTCTGTTATTTTAGTAAGTGATTCATTTGATTACTGGGGTGCCCCCCACCCCCCCTTATACGCCTATGCTATTATTTAAAGACCTCTTAAATTAAGTCTAACGGCACACTTGCGGAGCGTTCCGCGGCGGAACCTCCGCGGCTGAACTATCGGTCGTAGTGTTCGGTTGGTATGACTCACATGGCGTCGCTAGTTTGTCATAGGGTACTAGAAAAGCGTTTCGCGCGTGTCGACCGAACGTTCCGCCGCGGAACGCTCCGCAAGTGTGCCGTTAGACTAAATTCGCGCGATTTATTTTCCGGAGCCGGAAAGCGTGGGGCGTGGCGCCCCGGATTTTTTTCCGTATGTGCTAGGTTAAAATATCGCGCGATTAACATCAATGTGCGGACAAGGTGAGCTCAAGATGTACTTACGTCTAAACGCACCTTTTCAGTTTGATTTTCAGCTTGACACTCGTTTTGACAGACGAGTCTTGGAAAGATCGTTTTTTATATTGCTAACTGCGCTATTTGTAATTATTTCGAGTTGTCGTGATTTTAAATTTTACTTTGAATATTTTGTAACACAAAACTACTCACTTCATTTATAGCTATTTACGCAATTGGATTTCTATCATATTCATCTATATTATAATGCGTATAACAAAGCTATCACATGCATATCACAATTTAGTCGAACGGCCCATACATGGATGCATGTTGTGATTTAACTACATTTAACACACTTGACCGACTTTTTTTATTAAGACAGTTAAATTACAATAAATAAATCTGCACTCACATCGTCAAATATCTTAAATTAATCGAAAAGCCACCCCACATCATATATCGCCCGAAAGTGGCCATTATTCAGGTTGCATAGCCTGCATACTTTAATATTAGACCGGAGACCTTTATGACGCAGCCAGCGCCTATCTCGAAAAAGACAGAACTCTGCCCGGCAATAATATAATACATATCTACATATTCTACATAATTTCAAACATTGTTGTTGGTGTGGTTCGACTGGTATCACTTATATACTGTGGCATATTGAAAAATTATGAACACTTTAATTTTTAAATTTGAAATTCGAATGTTCTCCCCTCAAGCCCCGCACCTCACCCCCTTCATCAGAGCTAAGCCTTGAACGGACGTCGCCTTAAGTAATACTACAATTCAAATGCTTACATAAAATTAAAAGTCAAATGCTGAAATAAAAATAACAATTCAAATGTTAATAAAATTACAGTAAAAATGCTTAAGTAAAATAAAAAAACAATTCATTAAATGTTCAAACTAAATTTTCATTAAATATAACTCTTCGCAAGACCGGGTTAGTTCCCCTATCCACCTTGGTACGGTCGCTTTGAGGTCTCGCGTGGTTGGTGTCATTCGGTTGGGCTTCAAGCGTTGCCGAAGGAGGGGCGCCGGCGGCTGCAGGCGGTATTGCACAACTGCCTTTCATACGACGCCATCAATTCAATTCAATTCAAAATCATTTATTCAATATAGGAGCTTGAAGCACACTTATTAAACGTCAATCCTTTTTTAAGCTACCACCGCGTCGGAACGTGTTGTCGCTGTAGAGAAGATGCGGCCAGAAACTCTACAGCATCCGATGATTATCCCAATTAGGATTAGTCCTCCCAATATACAGTATGTAACTGCGTAGTGATGAACGTCTTGATAAGATAAACTGTCTGATAGTTCTTCATTTTGCTTCATGATGGCTATTTTTTATTCCAAATCTATCAGGAGCTGTCTCGTTTTGTTGGAAGACTCACTTGTGACGTTGAGAGGTTCTTCAATAGCATAGACTTAAACTCTAGCGATAGACTTGCCCTTCCATAGAAGCAACATGTTCCACTTGAATGAGGTGTACGCACCTGATTGATGTTCCCGAGTTCACTTCGTCACTATGGCAATGACAGACCGCAATGTGTCATTTTGTGTTGTTTTGTGTGACATGTTGTTTGTTTGAACGAGCTTGTATATCGCTAGAGTAATATGTCTATGTTAAATAGTCAGGTTAAAGATATTATGGTTCACTGGTGATATATTTAACGGATTGATATCACTTTTTAAAATAATTGAACTCTCTAACTCACGATGAGAAAAGGCGACAAAGTTATCACTTTTAATTATACAGCCTTCTGATAAATATATGACATTGGCGCGTGCCAACTGACTCGATGTAACTTAATCGCTGCACATTGTTCGCAACTGACACTTGTTACAACAAAAATATAAATATGTATTTGTATTTGTATATGTATATGTATTTGTATGTATTTGTATGTGTTTGTTGTTTGTTTTTGTACTTCTCCATTGATCATTGTTTCGATCTGGATCTTGGGCTAGTGGACTGTTTTTACTGGTAGCTGGATGCGGTAGAAAGGAAACGGCCGGATCTTCAGTTATATTAATTTTAATTAGGTACGACAGACACACCATAGCAGTCGTGAGGCGAGGGTTGAAGAGAGAGAGAGGGGCGCAGCCCTTGACATTTGACACTGACAGATCAGTGGTGTTTACATAGGTAAATATTTAATGTTGAATTGCCAACAATCATTACATTCTTCTAATTTCGTTTTACATTTTCCATCTTTGTTTCTGACCCATAAATCTTGATCTGACTTCATTTTGTAAATAGGTGTCTGTAGATTGCATATGTATTTTGACATGCGATGTAGGGTGCACTGTCTCATATCTTCTAACGTGATAGGTATATAAGAATCCTTTTGTAGGTTCATACCAACGTAATCTGACACGGGCATGACCGTTCTCATGTTACTCTCAGTAAGGTGTCATCATAGTACCTACACTATGATCTTCCATTGATCTCTGATAAGTTGAATGTTTGCTACTTTATCGAAATAAAGAGATTGATTTTCGTTAATACTTGTGACTCGGTGAGTAACACAAAATGTCGTCTGCAGAGTCACAAGGAAGATAAATGATAAGAATATCGTAGCGATGAATGAACTTTTTCTTGATTGGATATTCGATTTCTTTTTCGGGTTATTTGCTGCCCCTTTCTCCGGGACTTCAGTGTCGTCGTATTTCGCGTACTGTTCGGCGAATTGTTCATCTAATACTCCGAATAGACTATGCGCGATGTAACCGACACCGTTGATAAGCCCGCGACGCCCGCGCTGTCTGGCCGACGACTTTTCTTGCTGATTCGTCAGAATGTAGTTATAGTATTCTATTTCTTTATAGGTATTATGTAGTTGTAACATAATTATAATAATAATAATAATAACCCCGCGGGGGCAGCTTGTGGCGAGCTGACGGTGAGTGGCGACACCGCGGACCCCTATCCAGGGGGACCATACAGACATGCGCTTACACACACACATACAGACAGTAACACACCCCCCTACCTCTGGCTTGCCTTCATTGGCCGTCCAGAGTGGAATCGCAAGAGCAAAGAACCTATGCTCCAGGTTGGAAGTGTATTGCACGTAATGGCGTAATAACGGGGAAACCCGCTCACGGGGGTAAACCCCGCGATGGTGAAACCGGTGCCGCACCTCTCGACAACCTTTAGCCGCTCAATGGGATGTTGCCCCATTGTCGCACTTTGTGCGTGCGGCCGTTTTATGGGGCTCACTCGACGAGTTGGCCGCCTGCCCTATTTACAATTTTGAGACTAGTTGTCATGGCAGGCGTCCGTTAGTCTCCTCCCATAGCCCAGTATCCATCCATCCAACTTTCACCTCTATAGCCCAAGACCTTATTTTTCCATCACGGCCATAGCGCCGGACTCCAATAGTCTTTGCACCTGGCGGGGACCATCCCCGTGTGTATCATATTGTGCGCTCGGAGATGGTATCCGCCATGTGTATCCCTTACATTTAGATTAACTTGTCTTTTGAACGGGCCTCTACATGTTGGCTTCGGCTCCATGCACGCCTTCCAAAGACACATAATAATAATAAAAATTTATTTTTCTCACATTTTGGTTAACATTATAGGTACATCAACATATGAGATTAGGGTAGTGTGAGACTGGCTCCTGAATCAAGTTGATCTTGTTATTCTGGATACCAGGCCTCCACCCCTCAGACATTTTAGGCTTAGGTATAATTTGAGACGTTATGAGAATAACAACAAGATATTAAGAAATCAACTTGAGGGTATACAACTAAAACTTTGCTATTCCGCATTATAGGAGCAGACAATAACAATGAAATGTGAGTGTGTTTGTGTGGTGTGGATGTGTGGTGCGTGTTAAAGTGTTAGTGAACGAGTATATGTATGTAGTTGTTTGTGTGAGTGAACGACTGATGTTAAACATCGATCAACAAAAGAGTAAGATGCACGGTTAGCAAAATAGTTTTTACATCGATCTACAAAATAGTTAGATACACGATTTACAGAAATCATAGGCAAGTTTTAATTGCGATTACTTTTTCTATATGCAAGGTGGAGCATTAGTAAGTCCAAGTAATTCTAAAAATACTTTTTAGTAGGGTGGTATTATTAGACGGGTCATTCAATTTGATGAAATTTAAAAGCTGAGGCGGCATGATGCGGATGAAGCCGTGCTTACTAGTTTTTTGAACACGATTAGATTAAGTTTACTAGATAGAAAAACATCCCGAAGTCAGCCCTTTTGTTAGGTATGTTTTTCAAATGTCATGATTAAACTGCGGATAACCTGGTCTTAACGAGGAGAAATAAGGAGAAGTTCCGTTTGGTGATAATCAAGTTCTAGTAGGTACTGTTGTATGAATTTTTTGCAATTTGTTTTGGTATTAGAATAAAGGGAGAGAATCTTGTTCAATTTGTTATAGACAAAACCTCCGAGGAAGCCGAAAATTTTTTGTGCGAAACTTGTGGAGAAATGTTGCTGAGGGGAAACTAGATCTTTCCTACGACGGGTTTCTATGAACGCTGGTTCATATACCAACTGTTTGTGCTGCTTTAATAAGATTTGAAGAACATAGAGCTGACGAACGGTCAGGACTTTACTAATTTGATATAGTTGTTTGGTAGGTGTTCGGAAAGGTAGGAAAAGACAAACTTTTAAAATTGAGCGCTGGGCTCTTTCAAGTTTTAAAATATCTTGTTTAGCAGCACCACCCCAGGTGGTTATACAATATACAAGGATGGACTGGCATAGCGCGTAGTAGACCGTTTTGATTACTTCTATATCTGCAACTTGCCGTAGGTTTTTAAAAATAAAGATTAATCTACGTATCCTACCTGTGATCATATCTAAATGAGACTTGAAATTTAGGTTTTTATCTATTATGACGCCAAGATACTTTATCGTATCACATCTTTCGATCACGGCACACGTTGAGTTACAGTCGAGTCGGTTTTTACACGTATGAGCTACCACGGAGTAGGCTAACTGGTTTATGTTTGAGTTTCGCATTGAAAAAGACATCAACTTGGTTTTGCTAACATTTAAGGTGAGAACATTTTCCTGTAGCCATTCAGTGACTGTGTTAAAGCCTAGCTGGGCAAAAGAGTAGACCTCACTCCAAGTATGTCCACTAAAGAGGAGAGCCGTATCGTCAGCGAAGGTTATGATCTTACCGTTACGTAATTTAAGTTTACAAAGATCGTCAATGTAAACGAGAAATAGAGTGGGCCCCAATATGCTTCCCTGGGGCACACCGTATCTAACTGGAAGATCAGAACTAAGGAAAGTATCTATCTTAACACACTGTGACCTATTTGAAAGATAATCCTCGAAAAGTCGCAGCTGCAGTCCTCTTATACCCAGGCCTTCAAGTTTTTTAACGAGGATGGGTACAGAGACTGTGTCAAAAGCCTTCGCCAGGTCAAGGAAGATGGCTAAGGATTTCTTTTTTTTTATCTAGGTGATTTACTACGTAGTCAGTTAGTTCGTGAACAGCGTCTGATGTAGATTTACCAGAACGAAATCCGAATTGAGCAGAGGAAAGAAGATTGTTTTTTTCTAGGTAGTTGATGAGTCTTTTATTCATAACGCGTTCAAGGATTTTGGAAATGGATGGCAACACAGATCGCACGCCCGAACGAATAAAGGTGTAAAATGCCATAACACCCTTTTTGCATTTATGCCATTTTTGGAATCTACGGCCTTCAATACATGTCCTGAATTTTTTCAGCGTAGCTATGGTGCATATTCGTGAAATTATATGGTAGGACATCTTTATTCTATCTAATTACTACTTACATTTCATAGACGAATATGGACACAATATAGTGTTACTAAAACACTTTTCATTAAAAATAGTTGAACAACAGTATAATACAATATTGCATCTTTGTTATCTCTATAAAACTAAAAGGGGTCAGTTCTAATTCCAGTTTACATCTTTATTCGTCTACAAGTCTCTGATTGAAAAAATGTAAGACCCGATTACACCTTTATTCAACCGAAAATTAAATTATATTGGCATTTCTCGGAAGGTATAATACCAGACTTCATCTATATTCGTCTGAAAATATCCAAATTTATAAAACGTTATCCTTGGTTATCTAAAACTACTAAGTAGAATTATTTAAATATTTTCCGCGTTAGACATAACCGTCATACGAGACGAGCTTCAGTGCACGCGGTAAGAATGATTAACTAAATTTTACATTCTGACAACGTTGCATTATCAAAGAAAGCTCGCGGGAGCGGACTATTGCAGTTGCGTGCATGTTTGTTTACTAACAACACGAGTAATACGATTGTAAATTAATCACTGTTTACCTAAGTGTCTGTAATTAAGTGATTAAGGGCCTGTTTCACCACTTACGAGTAAGTTCTTGTTAGCTTATCCGACAGATATTTTGACATATTTTCATACAAAATACGTCAAACTATCCTGTCGGATAAGCTAGCAAGAACTTACTCAGAAGTGGTGAAACAGGCTCTAAGTAAGCTAAAACTAAACGAAAAGTGAAATAAGTCGATGCGAATAGGAATCATCTACAGAGAATAAGAAAATTTTTACCTAAGTTTTTCTTCTCTACACTAATACAGAACTGTAAAATTCCGACCGATTTCGGTGAAACTTTTTGGGTTTAAAAGCTTATGACAAAAATCTGGTAAATATAATATTTTATCTAGGTACAATTATAGGAGCCGGCGTGGACGAAGGTGCGGGTAAAATCTAGTGATTTAATAAATCTTTCTAACACATAAACAATCATTTTACTATGTTGGCAGTAAAAATTAAATTAACTTATCATCAAATACTTTATTCACCTATTACATAAACATTATTCCCATTATTTATTACTATATTTTTAATCCCAAAATATGATTTTTGTAAAGTGTATTTTGATTTTATGATAGGAAACACTAAACAGGTAGTTCAGTTCACATCAGGTAAATATGATTTATTAGTTATTTACACAGGGTGTTACGAATATTATCATTAACCTTTAAACCAAAGACTCTACCCATCAAATTGAACAACTTTTACTATGGGAGCAAAACGATCAGAGAAAAACAAAGTCAGCTGTCCAATACTAAACTGCAATACCAACTCGACACAATTGTACGGGATAGCTGATTTTTTTGTTACTCTGATCGCTTTGCTCCCATAGTAAAAGTGGTTCAGTTTGATGGGTAGAGTCTGTGGTTTAAAGGTTAATGTTACTTTTCCTTACACCCTGCCCTGTATAATTAAAATACTTACGAAAGGCAATGATTGTCATGTGATAAAAACTGTTAATGAAACATTTCTAAATAAATATTGAAGCCAAAAATATTGCTGCATTTTTTAAATTCGTCATGTATCTTTGACCCTTATGTTTCTCTAGTACATTTATTATTTTACGTTTTCCTTTTTTTTTAAACATAGAGAATCCTATACAAAACACACTTAAATAAATAATTTTACATCTAATTTTTAAGTATTTGCTTATTACATATGATCAATTCAGAGCCCACTCACAAATTTTGAGCGAACATAGTACTAACGGGATAATACTTACAAATGCAGAGTTAAAAAATGGAAGAATAAAGGTGTAACCTACTATTACACCGACGCCAAGAACAAAAAATTTGACCGTAAACCTCAAGTATCCTGATGTTACCCATCAAGACTATAAAATTTTTCGAACGAATAAAGGTGCATCTTTTATTACACAAAAAAAATCTACAAATGTTCCTCAGAACAAAAGTGTTACATGCATTTCTCGATTTTATCAAATACTCGCTCGTTATACCTCTGTACGGGTATGTACATATATTCATTTGTCAGCACTTTTGTGCCACACCGTTTCATAGCGCGCAGCGATCGCCAGTCGGTCCCCGCGCGTCCCTATAACAACACCTATGTAAAACACTAACGTAAAGAATCATGTAATTCACTGTTTTAGACCTGACAATATAATCGGACTTTCGTGAACTGTATACCGTCTCTTCATTGAATTCCCTCCTTCTGATACCACGAACTTGGAGTCTACGAACACACGTCCTCGGACATTGGTGACACCCATTGAGTGAAGTGACTATACCTACAGTGCGTTAGTTCGGGATCGGCTCAATTTCAAGTTGTATAGGTGACGCGCATCTCGGTAGTACTTAACTACTATCGTTTCTTCTCTCGCACTCCACGGACCGCAAGCTCAACCCGCAGAAAAATGGCGGAAGAAGATGAAAAGCCGGACGTCGTGTTAATCTCGGTATCGTCAAGGGTACCAGAGTTCTGGACGGACCAGCCAGGACTATGGTTCATCCAGTTCGAGGCGGCAGTGGCACCGCAGAAAGCTAGCGACAACGCTAAGTACCAGCTCCTTATAGCCAAACTCGGCAAAGCGGTCATACAGCAAGTCGCGGACCTCTTAGCAAAGCCGCCAGAAGCTGACAAGTACAAAGCACTTAAAGATCGACTCTTAAGCATCTACGAGGAGTCCGAAAACAGACGCATCCAGAAATTAATCGGAGATATGCAGTTAGGTGATCAAAAACCGTCACAGCTACTCCGACGGATGCAGGGCCTAGCCGGAAGCCGGATGACGTCAGATACTCTAATCGTTTTATGGCAAAATCACCTGCCAGCCGCGGTTCGCACAGTGTTAGCGGCGACGACACTTGATGATCCTGAAAAATTAGCGGCGGTAGCAGACAAAGTGATCGAAACGAGCAAGCCGTTAGAAGTCGCGGCAGTCGCGAGCACGAGCTCAAGTAACCTAGCAGATGTGATAGCGAAGTTAACGTTGGAGGTAGCTGAACTACGAAAAGCAAGACATGATCCCCGACCACGGCAGAGGTCAGCGTCACGACAGCGCGACCGCAGCGGGAGCCGAGGTAGAGGTCCCTCCAATGCGCGAAACCAGGATCGTCCCTGCTACTACCACTATCGTTTCGGGGAAAAAGCGGAAAAGTGCCGCGATCCCTGTAACTACAAACCGAAAAAGCAAGCGGAAAACTAGATGATGTACAGTCTACGACGGGAGGCTGTCACGGTAGTATTAACCGTCGCTTATGTATCATGGATGTCAATTCTAAACTTAGTTTTCTTGTCGATACAGGAGCAAACGTTTCTGTTTTACCGATTAATTTAGTAAATCGCTCACGTTGCGATAAAAACGTGGATTTCACGTTGTACGCCGCAAACGGTACTAAAATTGACACCTATGGTACACACACGATGACTCTAAACCTAAGACTTAGGAGAGCATTCACGTGGACCTTTATAGTCGCTACTGTTAAACAACCAATCTTAGGCGCCGATTTTCTCAGCCATTTTGGTCTGTTAGTAGACTTAAGTTCTCGAAAGTTGATTGATAACGAAACTAAGTTAAATGTCATAGCTAGTATCAAAGATTGTACCAATCCGTCAATCAAAACAATAAACGAAGGTCACCCGTATCGCGATTTGTTAAATTCGTTTCCAGATATAACCAAACCGGTCTCTTTTAAAGAGCCTCCGCAGCACACCGTCAGTCATCATATCGAAACGAGTGGACCACCTGTCTACGCGAAGGCGAGACCATTACCGCCAGAACGTTTCAAAAAGGTGAAAGAAGAGTTCCGTCTCATGCAGGAGATCGGCATCTGCAGGCCTTCTAAAAGCGCCTGGGCGAGCCCGTTACATGTTGTTCCGAAGAAAAACGGAGACATACGTCCCTGCGGCGACTATCGACGACTTAACGCCATCACCAAACCCGACAGGTACCCTATTCTACATTTGCATGATTTTACATATCTTCTACCAGGTAAAAAGGTTTTCTCTCGAATTGATGTCAATAGAGCTTACCATTTCGTACCTATCAACCCGGCTGACGTTGATAAAACGGCGATCATAACTCCATTCGGGTTATTCGAGTTCACCAGAATGACATTCGGCCTGAGGAATGCAGCACAAACCTTTCAACGGTTCATGCATCACACGGTTTTAGAAGGTATGGATTTTCTACATTGTTTTATCGATGACGTCATAGTAGCTAGCGTAAACGAGGAAGAACACCGAGAGCACCTTCGGTTACTATTCGAACGACTGAACCAATTTGGGTTAACGATAAACTTATCTAAATGTATTTTCGGTGAGGCAGAGCTTGATTTTATAGGATTCCACGTGTCCGAAAACGGAATTCGACCTATGGACGACAAGGTCAAGGCCATCATTGATTTTCCCAAACCAAAGGATATCAATGAGCTTCGTAGATTCCTAGGCATGGTAAATTTCTATCGCAGGCATATACCACACGCCGTAAGTACACAAGCCATTTTATCTAGGTATTTACATAACGCGAAACGAAACGACAAAACACCCATCGTATGGACGCCGGATACTGAATCAGCATTCCATGAATGTAAGTTGCAATTGGAGCAAGCAGTCACGTTGGCGTACCCGATCGCTGACGCTACATTAGCCCTCATGTGTGACGCTTCGAACACATGCGCAGGAGCCGTCCTACAACAACTAGTTAAAGGTGTGTGGAAACCTCTCGGCTATTTTTCTAAACGCTTGTCCGAAACGCAACAACGTTACAGTACCTACGACCGCGAATTACTCGCAATTTACATGTCTATTAAATACTTTCGCAAACTGTTCGAAGGCAGGCCATTAACGATTTTCACCGATCATCGGCCATTGGTACACGCGTTTACAAAAGTAGGTACCAACTCAGAAACGCCTCGGAGAACTCGGCAGTTACTATTCATCAGCGAATTCACGACCGACATTCGACACGTAGGTGGCGTGGACAATGTTGTGGCTGACGCGCTATCGCGCATAGCTACGATTTCCTGTCCCACGAGCATCGACTTCGAGCAACTTGCTGAATCGCAGAAATTGGACGACTTCATTACACAAGTTACGACAAACAACGTCGATAATAACAAAGTTGATATTAAAAGCATAGTTTTGCCCACTTGCGACAAAATGATTTATTGCGAAATGTCAACGTCCAAAGCAAGACCGTACCTACCTGATAATTTCAGACGTGTAGCTTTCGATAGCGTACACAATATAGGTACTGCCTAAAACTTCGTACAACTTCGTACAACTTCGTACAGCTACGTACAACTTCGTACAACTTCGTACAATTTCGTTTAACTTCGAACAAACTTCGTACAACCTCGTACAACTGCGTACAACTTCGTACACCAGAACCGAAGAAAACGTACCCACAAGGTAATTTTTTCGTGAAATTTTAATTTTCTTTTCTAATATTATAATTAGTTTTCGAGTTCACGATTGTTTTGCTAAACAAATGACCATCGTATTGTTTGAATGACGAATTTATACTGTACCTACAAGATAGTAATTAAAGCTTGTAATTAATGTAAAAATAATCACCCTGTATAACCACGTTGATCAGTAATATTTACTTATAAAATGATAATGAATGTTATTAAACGCCATAAGCGAACTTTAGGTACAACTGCAACTGTATTGATTTGTAACGTCTTAGCAATTTCCATAACTAATTTGGGCAACAAATGTATCTATATTAAGTTACTTACTAATCCGAAGCAAAGGAAAAAATTGTAATACCACAGTGACTCAGGACTCTGTCTACCCATTAGGACTTAGTCGTGATAATTTATCGTATTTAATAATTCATTGTAGCATCAACATTGTAAACAATTCAAGCCGGTACCTACCGAGCAAGTATCATGTATCAGCGACCGTGTTATCGTATTGCAACTTTGTTTCGCAATCACATTCCTTGCATTGTATAACTTGAGTTAATTTTATTTGATTATGAGATTTGATTTTAAAATTTGGATTGTATAACTTCCGCGTACCAAATTTTAGGAGGGGTGTGATGTACGGGTATGTACATATATTCATTTGTCAGCACTTTTGTGCCACACCGTTTCATAGCGCGCAGCGATCGCCAGTCGGTCCCCGCGCGTCCCTATAACAACACCTATGTAAAACACTAACGTAAAGAATCATGTAATTCACTGTTTTAGACCTGACAATATAATCGGACTTTCGTGAACTGTATACCGTCTCTTCATTGAATTCCCTCCTTCTGATACCACGAACTTGGAGTCTACGAACACACGTCCTCGGACACCTCTATGACAGTCGTATCATAAAGAAAGTAATTTTTTTCTCTTTCTAACGATACAAAAAGTATTAAAATGTCTACAGTAGTTTTAACGCTACGCCGATTATTCGGTTTTTTTGCTCTCCTGTAAAGTTGACTTTTCAAAGTTACACCTTTATTCGTTCGGGCATGCGAGATATGGGTCGATAGTTGTTGACACTTAGACAATTAGATCACACTGAGTTCGTTTTGATATCTTTGAACATATGTTTTCTAGATGTTCGTAGTGTCTTATGTACGCAGAGGTTCCTTACCACCCCCAAACCCCAACCCCTAACATTTTGGTCCTTCGAGCATACTCGGTGTTTTTTGTGTACGATAGCGATCGGTTTAGTTGGCCTCCCACCAGCGGGTCTCACCAGCTAAATTGAGAAGGCACGTTTATAGTGCATGGAGTACAGAGATACCGAGTGAAATCAGCATCAGCAATCAGCAATCAGCATCAGCAAAACATCAGTGGCCGGTGGATAGCAGCATTTATCAAGAGCAGCAATTATCTATCAATTGAAGCATCAGTGTATCTACTGAGTTCTTCAGCATCAAGCTAAGCTATCAGATTGTCCTTTTCTACGAACACAGGAATAGACATTAACAACAAAATGGATATCCTTCTACACTCGCAAGAGGAAATCAGAGCGGCGATGAAACAACTCCTCACCAACTTCAAGAAGGATGGTGCTGAGCGTCGCACTCCCTTAATCATCAAGAGACGGATACTCTCAACTCCTACTGGGAAGAGTTCGAACGAAATCATATAGAATTATGTAAGTCCGAAAATAAAGACGACTTTTATTTTACGGAAAAGCATTTCTTACATACAAAAAAATACTATGACGAGATCAAAGCATTTATGAAAAGTCGTGCAGTAACATATCGCTAGGTGTCCCCTGTGGGAAACAAACCCACGACCTCCGAGTCAAGAGCCCAATCTCTTAACCATTAGATACCGGAGGCAGTTGAGGACACAGTGATGTTGTTGAGATAACACAATATAAAGCTGTCTTGAGCTGTCATATAATATATAATATGAGAAGTATGAAATAGATCCAAGATATGTGTACAAAGTACGAACTCATAAACAAAAAATCTGTATAGCTAAGAGTGTTTAGTTAAGACTTTGTCAAAATTAAACAACTTGCCCGTAAATAGTTTAATTGGACGTGACTAATTAATAACTATGAGATAGATAAAAAAACATTTAGGGCCTGTTTCACCACTTCTGAATATAATATCTTGTTTGATGGTCTGATTTCTCCGTTTCAGTTTGCGGAGGGCTGTCTCTTACACCATGTATATAATACAAAAAGTTTTAAATGTTCGCTTTCTCATCGTGTGGGCAAGCCCTGGTGTCCGAGTTTTTTCAGACCGCCTCACGGCCTAAGACGTGGTTTTTATGTATCGACTCACACAACGTGCCATCCAGAGCACGGAATCATATATCTTCATTTTCAGACAATCAGGTAATTGAGCCTACAATGTTCTTACCGACTGGGGAAAAACTCACAAAGTGACAAATCACAAGGAGGTGTCCCCCGAGGGAATTGAACCCACGACCTCCGTGTCAAGAGCCCAATGCACCATTAGACCACGGAGGCAGTTATTGTTCGCTTTAATATCGTGTCGTGTAGTGAAACGATGTTCTGAAGCTTCAGAATATCTCTGACTACCCCCTCGGGAAATAAAGTCGTGAGCATATGCAATGCGTTCTTTTGTCGAAAATTAGGTAGTAGAAAGAGACAAAATGGTAAAGTTGGCAAGAACGAAGGCGATATTACATTTAGCTGTTATTTTTTTATTTATTATTAAAATGAATACATGAATAACATAACAGCAAAATATGCTAAGCGTTATACACATTACTTACTTACAAAATAGCTACTCGAAACAATAAAAATATTAGATACAAAACAATCAAAATTTTAAACAAATAAAAACGACTTAACTTAAAATCTCTCACAAAATTCCATACATTCTCTTTCAATCTTCTTCCATCCATCAGCAAACAAGTCACATTCCGGCCGCGACACAAGCAGCTCGTTAAGCGCGTGCACGGCGCGACACACGGGCGAGGCCTGCAGCGCCACCGTACGCGTGCGACCCTCCCACAGCAACCGCACGCTGCCAGGTCGGAACCTGGTACGGTTTTCTGGCACGTACAGCTTACATGAGGCCTCGACCAGTTCAGGACAATTGAGCTCACCTCTCAGCATACGACACACTGAGCTCATCTGTGATTGTAGGCGCCGTGTTTGTAACGAATTAAATCCCAGCGCGCCCAACAAATACAGAGTGGGATACATAAATGGATAGAAGCCATTAGTTTTTTTGTACAAAAATCGTAGGAAACGTTTTTGGACCTTTTCAATCATTAACGTGTATGTTGACTCATGGGGATTCCACACGCATGAGCCTGATTCTAGTTTTGATCGAACGAGTGCTACGTAAAGAAGTTTTATTATTTTATTATCTTTAAAATCTCGACAGTTACGCATGACGAAGCCGAGTCGTTTAAAACAGTCAATCACAAGGGTTCGCATGTGATCATGAAAATTAAGACTAGGTACAAAGACAACACCTAAATCTTTGATAGATTGCGTTCTAGTTATAGTCTCAGGACCAAGTTGGTATTGCGTAATTATACCATGAGCAGAGCGCGTAAAACTCATAACAAAACATTTACTAGCGTTGAAGAAAAGCCTATTCACATTACTCCAATTAAGAATAGCGTTTATATTGCGCTGCATTATTAAACAATCCTGTTGGGACTTAATGTCTACCATTATTTTAACATCATCGGCATAAAGGAGACATCTACAATTTTCAAGACAATCGGGGAGATCGTTGATCATGATCGTGAACAGCAAAGGTCCTAACAGCGATCCTTGGCTGACACCAGACCTAGTGTGATATGCATTTGAGTCGTAACAGCCGAGGTGTACAAATTGCTGACGATCCCTTAAGTAATCGGCGAATAATCGAAGAAGTCGCGGAGCAAAGCCGATAGCACTGAGTTTGTAGAGTAGAATGTCATTATCTACCCTATCGAATGCTTTTCTGAAATCAAGGTAAATTACATCAACCTGAGTCCCTGTGTCCAATTTCCTTGATATGTCATTGACAAGTGTAAGAAGGTTAGTGTTTACAGATCGTCCCTTTCTAAAGCCATGTTGGGCATCATTAAAATATGGTTCCAATTGTTTATATATTTTGGCATGAAGTACGCTTTCGAACACTTTAGCGAATGATGACAAAATGGCGATGGGACGGTAATTTTCAACATGAGTTTTGTCACCTGCTTTAGGTATGGGAGTGACACGTGTTAGTTTCCAACGCTTGGGATACACTCCAGTGCTGAGAGCTAAATTGATGATGTGCGCTAACGGTTTGGAAAGTTGACTCATGAATGCTTTGACGATATACGGAGGAACATTATCGGGACCTGTAGAGCTATTAGTTTTAAGTTGTTGTATGCCTAACTCAACCTCATTAGGTGAAATATCTAAAACATTGATAAGACGGTTGTCAGAATTAAATGTTACCTGATTTGAATCAAGAGTAGGTGGTTGCGGAAGAAAGACACTATTAAAATATTTGGCAAACGCATTAGCAGCGGCACGCCCAGAGTGTTCTTGTCCCTCATAAGTTATGCAGGGTTCAAAACCACCCTTTGTACGTAACTGTGAAATGTAGTTCCAGAATGACCGGGGATTTGCTGAAATATTTCTTTGGATGTTTTCGATGTATGAATTATAGGCCGCAGTGACTCGAATTTTGACATCTGCCCTGATAGCACTAAACATGCTATATACATATATATCTTTTGTTTGTTTCCAAAGCTTGTGAAGATACGATTTGCGGTTTAAGTCCTGTATTATATCTTTAGAATACCAGGTGGGGTACCGTTTAGACATTCCGGAGTGACGTACTTTTTTAGGCACACAAATATCAAAGCACTTATACAGCAGTTCATAAAGACATTCTGTAGCTTTATTTACATCATCACATTCCTTCAAAACAGACGTCCAGTCAGTACCTAATACCGTTTCGTATAGCTTAGGGAAATCTGCCTTACCAAAGTTCCAATCAGTGTTACGATTAATATTACTCGACTCGAGCTCGACGTCTCTTTCCATTTTCTCAAACCCGATGGAGATTGCTAAAGGCGGGTGGTACCGGTCTACATTATCGACTAGGCTCTGGTCTGCCGTGCGCACGCTCACAGTCTTTAAACTCTCACTAACTAGCGCTACATCTAATTTACTTCCAAGTTCATTCCAAACATCATTGCGTTCAGTGATATTACAAAAAGTGAGAAAATAACCTAAGTAATTGTTAATGTTTAAAGTGGCACTATTTAGGTTTAAATCTCCCAAAATTACAATGGTAGCATTATTTGACAATATGTTATGTACACTGTTCTCAACTTTACAAAACCAAGACATGTAATCATTATCTTTCGCAGAAGGACTTATATATACAACACACACAAAATATTCATGGCCGTGATGAGTCACCGAGGCCCAAAGGTCCTCTCCACAGTCGGTCTCAAGGTCCGCACGTCGCCGTACGTTGATGCCCGGTTTTGCGGCTAGTAGCACTCCGCCGCCATCAGAACCGCGGTCACGTCGCAGCAGACTCCAGCCATGTGGTGATGCCTCGGCATCCGTCACTGACGAGTTGAGATTAGTTTCAGTGACAGCTATGAGATCGACGTCCTGGATAGTAGTATTTAGGCGCCAACTTTTAAGTTTGGTCCTAAGGCCACGAACATTTTGATATGTTATATCTAGACTGTATGTCTTCTTAGGTTTATGTATTGGAATTTTCGTGCGATTCACCGGTTTTTGTGCCGTCATTGCCGGGAATGCGGTGTAGTCGGTGTCGTCTTGCACGCCCGGCGCCTCGTTGAAACCACTCCGAGACTTGTGTACCTTCTGGCCAGGATTCTGGTGTCATGAATAAGGTAAACTTACTTTCTGGTATAGTTAGCATAAACGAAGCATAGTGGTCATGCTTCAGCTTCAGTTTTATAACTGTGATTTCAGAATCGTCACAGATTTGCTGCATGTAGTTTTTAAGAGCATCGACACTAGTGCCAGGTTTGAAATAACATGCATGAATTCTCTTTGTTTTTTCAACAGTTTGTAAAAGTTCGTGATGTTGTCCATTACCTTTTACGACTCTATGCTGAGCAACATGGACGGACAGGTGATTCTGAGAAGTGTTATTATTATTGTCATCACTTTTGGCGGCGCCGATAGTCTGACTTGACTCGAGAGAGTGTGGTGTATGGTTTACCTTGATTGTAGCAGCAGCTATTGAACTATAAGTCTGTTTGTCCTGATATTTCGAAATATCTGGAACCTGACAATTTATAGTGTTAAGTATTGCATTAGTGGATAGAAGGTCATGATTCAGACGCATATTCTTCGCTTCTAATTCCTCAATACGCTTATTGTTATGCTCTGAAGCAGTCCGCAGCAAGATGTTATCATCAGTAATTTTCTCCACACTTTTTGCTATGTTATCAACATCTGTCCTCAGGGTACAGTACTTATTGTTCAGATCCGTAAAACGGTAGTTTAGGTGTTTAAGTAAATTCGAAAAATCATCTAGTTGCGACTCTTGTTTTGAGAACTGTCTAAGCATTTGCTCGCGAAAGTCTTTCAGCTCGGCAATTATTGCATTCGAATTTTCATAGTCATTTGCGATGTTGTTCGATACACTGACAAGTTTCTTCCGTTTTGTCACGAAATCAGTATTGTAGTGTTCATCAGGAGTGTCGTTTGAAAGACGACGTTGATTTCTTTCTGGAGTGTTAATAATCTGTTCAGATGTATCGTCAGATTCATCAGACAATACTTGTTCGGGAGGAGGCAAGTTAGCACGGAACGCAGCAGAGTAAGCTGGTGTGTCCGTATTGTCAGATTTTGGTTGTTTACTGCTAGCTATAGTAATTATGAAAAAAAAGCTGCACTTTGTGATGGAAGCAAGCCGCTTTGCATAGTTATAGAAGGGACCAAAATAAGCGATTTGACCCGCAGCAGCGCAACTTTCGTCCCTTAGGAACACAGATGGCGCCACTTCTTTACCTAAAACTTCAAAAAATTCTACAAGCCTAACGGCTTCACCGATTTCATTGATAAGGATATCAATCGAAAGAACATTTATTAATTTATAATTAAATAAATAAAAAGTAAAAAAATCTATTATGGCTGCGAAAAGCCATGCATTTTTGTAATTTTTTTAATGAAATTTTTCAGTTTTTCCTTAATAACATTTAAAAAATGTATGAATTGGATAAGTTTTTAATTATTCACATTATTAATAAATCAATAACACGTTTAATAAAAGAAATTGCATGTCAATATCTTTAGTAGTTACGAAAATATTTAAGATTTCATAAGCAGGCACGGCGCGCCCCAGTCATAGTAATTATGAAAAACATACTGAATTTTGTGATGAAAGCCAGCCGCTTTGCACAGTGATAGAACAGACCAAAATAAGCAATTTTAACCGCGACAGTGAAACATTCATCCTTTAGGATTACAGATGGCGCCACATTTTTTAAGAAACTTCAAAAAGTTCTAGAAATTAAACGGCTACACCGATTTCAATTATTTAAGTGTCAAACGGTTCGTCTTCTTAAGTTTCAATTTGCAAAAAAATAACAAGTCAAAAATGTTAACAGAAATTGAAAGTGAAAAATAAAAAAAATGCGTTCAACAAATAAAAAATTACATGTGTTCACTATACTACGTTGAACAATGTATGAAGTGAGTATTTTTTTATTTCAGACATCAAATTTGAATCTAAAAATGAAAACTGCATCGAAATCGGTTTAGTAGTTTTGTAGATATTAGTAATTTCTGCCGATAAACGTCCGCTGCTAGACATAGGCCTCCCGCAAGGATCGCTACAATAGTGCCGGTCCTGCACTACCCTCATCCAACGAGTGTCCGCTACCTTCACCGGATCGTCGGTCCACCTTGTAGAGGCCTACCCACGATACGTTTTCCAGTACGCGGCTGCGCGGTCGCGACTCGTGATCTTTTCAGCCCATTGCTACTTTAGTTAGCAATTCCCCGGGTTGTGTCGGGCTGTCGGCCACCCGGGTGCCCTTGCGTATTGGCTCTTCATTTCTTATTCGATCTCGCAGGGACAATCTAGCCCTCTGAGTGACTTACAGCATTTTTACTTGGCCTTAATTTAGATAGCGACCACGTAACAGCATAATTTATTATATTAGTATAGCATTACAAAACATATCTATTTACTTACGTAAGTATGATTACCACAGCAACCTTTGCAGGATTTTTTTTACACCATAGGGCGCAAGCTAGGTCGACACGTTGGCAACCACAGCATTGTCAGCGTTGTCCATCACAGCCTGATTTATGTGCATTGGTTGAAGAATGTTTTCTATTTAATAGTTTCCATCCCATTCCATCTTTTTATTTAAGGGATGTAACAAAACCTGTTAGGTGGATGGACTCCACAATAGTCAAAATATACAACGGTCAGCGCATCTTGTGCGTCGCAACCTGATTTATCTACAAGCGTATTAGTCGAAGAGGGATAATTCTGACCAAATCGCAGTTACTTTTGAGCATTGTGGATGCCATCCACCTTAGGAGGTCTTCTCACATCATCATAAAAAGATAGACATGAGATGGGAACTATTATATTGACGACCAATGCGCTTATAAATCAGGCTGCGACACACAATGCGCTGTAGTTGCCGAAACGTCGACCTACCTTGCACCCTGCAGTTTAAAATATTCTGCAAAAGCTGCTGTGGGAATCAAACGTAAGTACCTAGATATATTTTTAAATGCTATACTAATATATTACAATAAATTATGCTGTTTCGTAATTGAAGGCCTAGTTTAAGAGGCCTATCACAAAAAGCGAGCGCTCGATTTTAGGTATTTGCGTGGCCCGCCCTGGTGTGAGTGTTCGTACAACGAAGTTACGCTGTAGTGTGCGTTTGAGTTCAACTTATAGTCCGCGAAATCGTTTTGATACTATTTCTCTAAATTGTAGAATAGTAATTTAGATTTTGTTGATAATAGAATAATATTTGTTTAAATAGTTTCAATGTTATACCGATCTCGTGATTTACAAAAACATTATGTGGCGCAAGGTGTGTAGGTAGATAAGCCATGTTTTTAATCCGGTTAAATAAATATTGTTTGTAAATAATACGGTAGATCGGGGCCGGACTAGTGTCGCCGACTTGTTGCAGATAATAACCATCGATTGTAAAACTATAGATAACACTAGCCAGAACTCAGAACACCATTAAGTCGTATTCGGTCGTATAGACTACCATTTATATGATGACTATTGAGTTTTATAAGAGTTATTTTGTCATGTACTTATGATTTAAATGCGTCTAATTTGAATGTGTGTCTGTGTGACCGATTTGTTTGGTGGGTATGTTAATGTATCCCGTAGAAGCACATAGCTTAATTAGTTAGTCTTTTACTAGCTACTCTTTTTGTTTGTCAAAATGTTATATTATGTACGTTTTTTTTTCATTTTATTGTAGGTACCTTAAACAGTTTTTAAAACGTGTTATCATATAATTGGCGTTGTAAAATTTAAATTTTGTTGTATTAGAAATTAAGTAATTTGCTGTTTGAAAGATAATTAAATTAAATTAGGCAGGAATTAATAAAAAAATGAAATGAATTATAATATTTATTTTCTAAAATGTTATGCCATAAAACGAAAGAAAGAAAATATTACTATAAATATTATTAGCGCGGCGGCGCCGGCAAACGTCTTGAAAAATGCGGGGGAGGGTGAGGGGGCCTGCGCAGTAGCAACATGGATGGGTAATGTTTAAAGTTATTAGGTATCTATTCAATTCTGCTCGTGTAGTGTAGATACCAGAGTTGGGCGTAATCGATTACTTTTCGTAATCGCATTGAGTATTCGGGATTATACCTATATCTTAACTATAATAAAACTGTAATATTCGTATGTAGGTACACACGGCGACACATCATGTTACGCACTCTATATACCCATAACTACACTACGTACAATACACAAAATAGTGCGGTAGAGAGCCTGCATAGACGCGGCTGCCGACGGCGCGGGCGCAGCGTGCCGTCAGACGAAACAACAACAACATACCGCACCCTCTCGCATGATTCGCAGCGTTCAACTTCTAATAGTTCAAAGTCCAAACAGGGTAACCTGACCTGTCGCCGTGTGTACATTGAAGACTACACTACGTACAAAACACAAAATAGTGCGGTAGAGAGCCTGCATAGACGCGGCTGCCGACGGCGCGGGCGCAGCGTGCCGTCAGACGAAACAACAACAACATACCGCACCCTCTCGCATGATTCGCAGCGTTCAACTTCTAATAGTTCAAAGTCCAAACAGGGTAACCTGACCTGTCGCCGTGTGTACATTGAAGATATGAGTATGTATGTATGTATTTGTTATAGATTATTTTATTTTATTTGTAAGTAGGTTTATTTATACACTGAAGCCATTCCTTTCTTTTTATGCTACATCGCCTACTTATTTTTCGTTTGTTATTTTCCTCTACCCTAAGTTGTCTGCAAGAAATAACTTTTTAGCAATAAGACCGCATTATTGTATCTACTTGTAATTCTTTATCTGTATTCAAATGTTTGTTCTGTTTTGGTGTGCAATAAAGTATAATTGAATACCTAGAAGACATGAACAAAAAAAATTACGATATGGTTCTTGGGTGTGCTTGATTCCAAATTAACAGTTTTTATTTTTTGTCTGTCTGTTTGTTCGAGCATCACGCAAAAACTACTGAAAGATTTTGACGAGACTTATAAGTGATGATCTGACTTAAAATCTGGTATATAGAAGAGAAGAAAAGAGAAGAGAAGAGAAGAGAAGAGACACTTGGTACAGTTATAGCAATTAATGGTCTAATGTTCTTAGCGCACAAAGTTACATATCACTAGGTGTCCCCCGTGGGAATCGAACCCACGACTTCCGTGTCAAGAGCTACTAGCCTTCAGATATGAGTCTACATACTTAGTAAGTATCATTTTATACTGGTTGTTACCTACGACCTATGTAAAACAACTGGTAGTACGGAACACCTAATTGCCCGAGTCCCGACTCGCACTTGGCCGGTTTTTATTTATTTATAATTAGATTGTGGGAGTATCTATCCCAATCTTAGGTATTGTTTTAGATCAAGAAAAAGAAGAGATTGCGGATTGCGGAGCCTCGTGGCAGGCAAAAACGCGAACCGCGCGAACACTTAATTTTATCTTTATAGAGGTGGAAAGAGACTGCTATAGGTACTTTGAACACACCTTTCTCCACCATGTTTGCGCAAAAGTAAAAAAATAATCTGCCTATGGAGTAAAGGCGCGTCGTGCGCGTGCTGAGAAATCATTCTAGATCGTGCTATTCTACTTCTATACTTTGACTACTTCTGCACGTCTAGTATTATTTCTCTACTTGTGCGCGACTCGGCTTTCTTCCACACTACATGTCGCGGCAAACGCGCTTTTCGCTCTCCGAACAGCGCGGGAACAACAAGCAAAGTAAAGTACCCTATATACTCATTACTACACTACGTAAAAACACAAAATAGTGCGGTAGAGAGCCTGCATAGACGCGGCTGCCGGCGCGGGCGCAGCGTGCCGTGAGACGAAACAACAACAACATACCGCACCCTCTCGCACGATTCGCAGTGTTCAACTTCTAATAGTTCAAAGACCAAACAGGGTAACCGGACCTGTCGCCGTGTGTACAACAGCACGCCTTCTAGTATGATTTTTCTACATACGCGCGACGCGCCTTCGCTGCATAGATTTTTGAACATCACAAGTAGTAACAATCAGCAGTAGAAAGATGTATAATTTCCATGCTAATTTTGACATTTTCTACTGCTGATATAAACGTGTGATGTCGCCTGTTTCACCACTCCGAGTAAGTTCTTGTTAGCTTATCCGACAGATAGTTTGAGATATTTTGTATGAAATTATGTCAAAATATCTGTCGGATAAGCTAACAAACTACTCAGATGTGGTGAAACAGGCCCTTTGTTTTAAGGCCTCCGCTCATTGCAGCGATATTATTGAGCGATATTATCGCTGCGATTTTGCGATAATTGTTCTCAGTACATTTTGTATGGGGACGCGCTCGATCCCACACACTGCCGCGATATTATCGCAACCGGACGCAATCTCTTTCTACTACATTCAGTGAAGGGCGCATGCGTGACGCGAATCGCGGAATCGCTGCAGTGTGTAAGGTGTCGCGATATCGCTGTCGATAATATCGCTCGATAATATCGCTGCAATGTGCGGAAGCCTTTATTATAATAAATTAAAAAAATATATATAAAACCCTTATTACGTGATATTTTGATCGAACGAACCTGAAGTTTTTCAGGCCAAAAACATACTGTGGGTAAATCTCTTTGTGTGGGATGTAAAAAAACAACCTTGTAAGTATTATAAAGGAATGGTTTAGATAATCAATATAAACAACTTTAACTATGGAGAAAATTATAACACACATCAAAAATCAGCTGTTTTATACAAATCAGCAGTAGTAATATCTATATTGGACAGCGGATTTTTTTCGACATTATCTCCATAGTGAAAGTTGTTCAGTTTGATGGTCTAAACCACCCCTTTAAAAATTGTTAGGCTGTTTTGCTACACCTTGTTCACCTCATGGGATATTATAAAATATTCATTGGATCAAGTTCACTTGTTCGGCGTACACTAGTCGATTGTTTTTTTTAATCGCTCTAGATCGCCGATCTAATGTGTCAGATCGGATTATGTACTAATTTACTAAACAGTTTAAGTCATCATAAAATCGTAAAAAAATAAAAAATATCTCAGAGCGCGCGAAAAACTGTTGTACAGGTCCTCTCTCGACGAGTGCTCGCGCACGACTGAGGAGCGTGTTGATTTGATGCCGAATATATAGTACTCTAATTTTATTTATTGTAATGTTGTCTTACAAGATTACAAAAAAATTACGTATGATTCGAATTCCTTAAAGATAGAAGTTATATATGATATTAAGTTATTTTATAAAACATTGTTCGTTTAGAACATAATTGACGCTGAATCTCGTCATTTTCTGCCAAAAATGGCTTACTTATTATTTTTTTTTGAGGCGATTCAAGGCATTTATTGAAATTTTACAACATTAACAAACAAATAAAATATGTACATAATCATTTGAGAATTTTTAATTTTTGTAGAATTGAATGGAACTATGTAAATTTGAGCGTCAAAGATGCACCGCCGACAGTTTTTATGGAAAACCATGTTCGTAAAATATTTATTGTAAATTCTAGGAAACGAAAATGGAAAAAGTGCTACATTATCAAACAAGAAAAAGAATGGATCTATCGTTAGCCATACACAAATAATTATAGAACCTTACTGTTTCTGAGAATTACTGCGTCAAAAATCGCACATTTTCGAAAATAATGTAAATGGGCTCTTAAAGGCTGAAAGTCAACCAAAGGGCAATGGAGAGGGAAGCTCGGAGTGTCCCTCCGAAATCGAATAAGAAATGAAGTCGACACAACCCGAAGAATTGCTACCTAGAGTGGCAATGGGCTGGGCATATTGCTCGCAGAACGGCTGGCCGATGATGCCGAAGAGTTTGTGAGTGGCGACCGCGCAGCCGCGTACCGGAAAGCGTATCCAAAAGGTGGACCGACGATACGGTCAAGGTAGCGGACACTCGTTGGATGAGGGTAGTGCAAGTGCAGGACCGGCCTTGTTGTGGCGATCCTTGCGGGAGGATTATGTCTAGGCAGCGGACGTTTATCAGCAGAAATTACAAAACTACTAAACCGATTTCAATGCAGTATTCATTTTTAGATTCGAAATAGATGTCTAAAATAAAAAATACACACTTCATACATTGTTCAACGTAGTTTAGTGAACACATATAACTTTTTATTTGTTGTACCTTAGATTTTATTTTTTATTTTTCACATTAAATTTCTGTTAACATTTGACTTTTTATTTTTTTGCAAAATGAAACTTAATAAGACGAACCGTTTGACACTTAAATAATTAAAATCGGTGTAGCCGTTTAGTTTCTAGAACTTTTTGAAGTTTGTTAAAAAATGTGGCGCCATCTGTAATCCTAAAGGATGAATGTTTCACTGACGCGGTTAAAATTGCTTATTTTGATCTGTTCTATCACTGTGCAAAGCGGCTGGCTTTCATCACAAAATTCAGTATGTTTTTCATAATTACTATGACTGGGGCGCGCCGTGCCTGCTTATGAAATCTTAAATATTTTCGTAACTACTAAAGATATTGACATGCAATTTCTTTTATTAAACGTGTTATTGATTTATTAATAATGTAAATAATTAAAAATATAACCAATTCATACATTTTTTAAATGTTATTAAGGAAAAACTGAAAAATTTCATTAAAAAATTTACAAAAATGCATGGCTTTTCGCAGCCATTATAGATTTTGATACTTTTTATTTTTTTTATTATAAATTAATAAATGTTCTTTCGATTGACACCTTTATCAATGAAATCAGTGAAGCCGTTAGGCTTGTAGAATTTTTTGAAGTTTTAGGTAAAGAAGTGGCGCCATCTGTGTTCCTAAGGGATGAAAGTTGCGCTGCTGCGGGTCAAATCGCTTATTTTGGTCCCTTCTATCACTATGCAAAGCGGCTTGCTTCCATCACAAAGTGCAGCTTTTCCTTAAAATATCTCCATAACGACTAGGACTATGCGACATTCTACACAAGTCCACACCTTTTTTCGTTCGTAATCTAATAGCAGGTATTGCTTTATTGATATTCTGAGACATTTCAAATCATAAATGGATTTACATGCTGAACATGTTAGGTTTTCTCTTTGAATTACATTTAGGCAAGCCGAACACATCTTTTTTGCAGGAGACATAATGCAGTGTATAATCGAACAATTCTATCAATCAGATGTTCCAGTTGAACGAACTTTAATGTATTTAGGTGATTTAGCTTATAAGTACACCTTAATTCAAAAGAAATTAAATTAAAATTTTCCGTAAACTGTAGTAATCGCCATCTCTTGGTGAGAAAAGCTAATGCATAGAAATGTAGCAAGTAACTCAGTAGCATTGACTTGATCGACGA
>CAVNZQ010000004.1:10000-12500 GCA_963693445.1 Agonopterix heracliana | reverse complement strand
CGCAATACGCACGTCGATTTAACGGCGCAATACGTTAATGATCCTTCCGCAGGTTCCCCTACGGAAACCTTGTTACGACTTTTACTTCCTCTAAATGATCAAGTTTGGTCAACTTCCCAGCAACGCCGACGGCCGTGAAGCCACCGCGTGTCGGTCCGAAGACCTCACTAAATCATTCAATCGGTAGTAGCGACGGGCGGTGTGTACAAAGGGCAGGGACTTAATCAACGCGAGCTTATGACTCGCGCTTACTAGGAATTCCTCGTTTATGGGGGATAATTGCAAACCCCAATCCCCAGCACGAAGGAGTTTCAGCGGGTTGCCCGGGCCTCTAGGCCAGGGAGAACATGCTGATTCCTTCAGTGTAGCGCGCGTGCGGCCCAGGACATCTAAGGGCATCACAGACCTGTTATTGCTCAATCTCGTGCGGCTCGAAGCCGCCGGTCCCTCTAAGAAGAATTTTAATACGTCGCCAGTGAGTTGCGTGACGGAGCCACGCACACCTAAATGACGACGCCTATTTAGCAGGCTAGAGTCTCGTTCGTTACCGGAATTAACCAGACAAATCGCTCCACCAACTAAGAACGGCCATGCACCACCACCCACCGAATCAAGAAAGAGCTGTTAATCTGTCAATCCTTCCGGTGTCCGGGCCTGGTGAGATTTCCCGTGTTGAGTCAAATTAAGCCGCAGGCTCCACTCCTGGTGGTGCCCTTCCGTCAATTCCTTTAAGTTTCAGCTTTGCAACCATACTCCCCCCGGAGTCCAAAATCTTTGGTTTCCCGGAAGCTGCCCGCCGAGCCATTGTAGTAACGTCGGCGGATCGCTAGATGACATATTTACGGTTAGAACTAGGGCGGTATCTAATCGCCTTCGAACCTCTAACTTTCGTTCTTGATTGATGAAAACACCTTTGGCAAATGCTTTCGCTGATGTTCGTCTTGCGACGATCCAAGAATTTCACCTCTAACGTCGCAATACGAATGCCCCCAGTTATCCCTATTAATCATTACCTCGGAGTTCTGAAAACCAACAAAATAGAACCGAGATCATATTCTATTATTCCATGCACGAAATATTCAAGCAGCATTTTGAGCCCGCTTTGAGCACTCTAATTTGTTCAAAGTAAAATTGTCGGCCCATCTCGACACTCACTGAAGAGCACCGCGATAGGATTTTGATATTGAACCGGCGTTTTACCGCCGGCTCACCGACGATATGCTCCGCAGACGTGTCAGTATCACCGCGGATGCGGTGCACCGACAGCGCGGCGCACAAATGCAACTACGAGCTTTTTAACCGCAACAATTTTAGTATACGCTATTGGAGCTGGAATTACCGCGGCTGCTGGCACCAGACTTGCCCTCCAATTGTTCCTCGTTAAAATATTTAAAGTGTACTCATTCCGATTACGAGGCCTCGTAAGAGTCCCGTATCGTTATTTTTCGTCACTACCTCCCCGTGCCGGGAGTGGGTAATTTGCGCGCCTGCTGCCTTCCTTGGATGTGGTAGCCGTTTCTCAGGCTCCCTCTCCGGAATCGAACCCTGATTCCCCGTTACCCGTGACAACCATGGTAGTCGCAGAAACTACCATCGAAAGTTGATAAGGCAGACATTTGAAAGATGCGTCGCCGGTACTGGACCATGCGATCGGCAAAAGTTATCCAGATTCATCAAAATTAACGACTTCGGACGCGAGGCCCTCCGTCGATTGGTTTTGATCTAATAAAAGCACTCATCCCATCACTGGTCAGAGTTCTGATTGCATGTATTAGCTCTAGAATTACCACAGTTATCCAAGTAACTGAGTAAGATCTAAGGAACCAAAACTGATATATTGAGCCATTCGCGGTATCGCCTTAATACGGCTTGCACTGAGACATGCATGGCTTAATCTTTGAGACAAGCATATAACTACTGGCAGGATCAACCAGGGAGCTTTCGTCGTCTGATCTCGCGTCTGCGAGAGGAGAGAGGACTTTTCACTCCGACGAGCACGGTGCTCGCGTCCGCGGTTTCACCCTTGGACGCGGCGTGCCGTTAACATTTTTACGGGTCCACCGTCAACGTACAATACGCCGTCGCTCTCACAACGGCGCAGCGTCGACGCGTGCGACACAAGACAGCGCTAAGACATTACTTATGCGCCTACATCGTACGTTACAAGCGAACTGTGAATTTCACATTTAATTAAAATATCTTTTGACATAATCATCGAAAACATTGACGATTGCGCCCGGTGGTGGAGAGGATATGCCACTTTCAATAGTGATGACAAACCGCCGCTTCGAATGAAGCAGGCGTGCTTAGTCGCACACACGTTCAGACGGATACACGTCCAGAACGAGCGTTTCAGCTTTGTTAGACGATCGTTTAAATTTATTCGCACACTTTGACGTGAACGCGCAACTTCACCGCCCACAGGAGGGCACAGAGATCACACGTAAACGTGACGATAAATCGATCGACACAACGAACCAAAATCTTCCAAGAGAGTACG
>CAVNZQ010000004.1:0-2500 GCA_963693445.1 Agonopterix heracliana | reverse complement strand
ATCGGTAGTAGCGACGGGCGGTGTGTACAAAGGGCAGGGACTTAATCAACGCGAGCTTATGACTCGCGCTTACTAGGAATTCCTCGTTTATGGGGGATAATTGCAAACCCCAATCCCCAGCACGAAGGAGTTTCAGCGGGTTGCCCGGGCCTCTAGGCCAGGGAGAACATGCTGATTCCTTCAGTGTAGCGCGCGTGCGGCCCAGGACATCTAAGGGCATCACAGACCTGTTATTGCTCAATCTCGTGCGGCTCGAAGCCGCCGGTCCCTCTAAGAAGAATTTTAATACGTCGCCAGTGAGTTGCGTGACGGAGCCACGCACACCTAAATGACGACGCCTATTTAGCAGGCTAGAGTCTCGTTCGTTACCGGAATTAACCAGACAAATCGCTCCACCAACTAAGAACGGCCATGCACCACCACCCACCGAATCAAGAAAGAGCTGTTAATCTGTCAATCCTTCCGGTGTCCGGGCCTGGTGAGATTTCCCGTGTTGAGTCAAATTAAGCCGCAGGCTCCACTCCTGGTGGTGCCCTTCCGTCAATTCCTTTAAGTTTCAGCTTTGCAACCATACTCCCCCCGGAGTCCAAAATCTTTGGTTTCCCGGAAGCTGCCCGCCGAGCCATTGTAGTAACGTCGGCGGATCGCTAGATGACATATTTACGGTTAGAACTAGGGCGGTATCTAATCGCCTTCGAACCTCTAACTTTCGTTCTTGATTGATGAAAACACCTTTGGCAAATGCTTTCGCTGATGTTCGTCTTGCGACGATCCAAGAATTTCACCTCTAACGTCGCAATACGAATGCCCCCAGTTATCCCTATTAATCATTACCTCGGAGTTCTGAAAACCAACAAAATAGAACCGAGATCATATTCTATTATTCCATGCACGAAATATTCAAGCAGCATTTTGAGCCCGCTTTGAGCACTCTAATTTGTTCAAAGTAAAATTGTCGGCCCATCTCGACACTCACTGAAGAGCACCGCGATAGGATTTTGATATTGAACCGGCGTTTTACCGCCGGCTCACCGACGATATGCTCCGCAGACGTGTCAGTATCACCGCGGATGCGGTGCACCGACAGCGCGGCGCACAAATGCAACTACGAGCTTTTTAACCGCAACAATTTTAGTATACGCTATTGGAGCTGGAATTACCGCGGCTGCTGGCACCAGACTTGCCCTCCAATTGTTCCTCGTTAAAATATTTAAAGTGTACTCATTCCGATTACGAGGCCTCGTAAGAGTCCCGTATCGTTATTTTTCGTCACTACCTCCCCGTGCCGGGAGTGGGTAATTTGCGCGCCTGCTGCCTTCCTTGGATGTGGTAGCCGTTTCTCAGGCTCCCTCTCCGGAATCGAACCCTGATTCCCCGTTACCCGTGACAACCATGGTAGTCGCAGAAACTACCATCGAAAGTTGATAAGGCAGACATTTGAAAGATGCGTCGCCGGTACTGGACCATGCGATCGGCAAAAGTTATCCAGATTCATCAAAATTAACGACTTCGGACGCGAGGCCCTCCGTCGATTGGTTTTGATCTAATAAAAGCACTCATCCCATCACTGGTCAGAGTTCTGATTGCATGTATTAGCTCTAGAATTACCACAGTTATCCAAGTAACTGAGTAAGATCTAAGGAACCAAAACTGATATATTGAGCCATTCGCGGTATCGCCTTAATACGGCTTGCACTGAGACATGCATGGCTTAATCTTTGAGACAAGCATATAACTACTGGCAGGATCAACCAGGGAGCTTTCGTCGTCTGATCTCGCGTCTGCGAGAGGAGAGAGGACTTTTCACTCCGACGAGCACGGTGCTCGCGTCCGCGGTTTCACCCTTGGACGCGGCGTGCCGTTAACATTTTTACGGGTCCACCGTCAACGTACAATACGCCGTCGCTCTCACAACGGCGCAGCGTCGACGCGTGCGACACAAGACAGCGCTAAGACATTACTTATGCGCCTACATCGTACGTTACAAGCGAACTGTGAATTTCACATTTAATTAAAATATCTTTTGACATAATCATCGAAAACATTGACGATTGCGCCCGGTGGTGGAGAGGATATGCCACTTTCAATAGTGATGACAAACCGCCGCTTCGAATGAAGCAGGCGTGCTTAGTCGCACACACGTTCAGACGGATACACGTCCAGAACGAGCGTTTCAGCTTTGTTAGACGATCGTTTAAATTTATTCGCACACTTTGACGTGAACGCGCAACTTCACCGCCCACAGGAGGGCACAGAGATCACACGTAAACGTGACGATAAATCGATCGACACAACGAACCAAAATCTTCCAAGAGAGTACGCATCGGAAAAATTTTATTATTTCAGAGAGGAAATACTAATAAATAAAACGACTCTGAAAGAATATCTCTTTTACCGATCCGCCGCGCGGTGTGCGTTTATAAACGTTATTTAAAACATAATATACACACTATGCCACGGCTCGTTCGCGTCGCCAGAAGCAATCACATTGCATAAACTT
>CAVNZQ010000003.1:0-15814 GCA_963693445.1 Agonopterix heracliana | reverse complement strand
AATACCTTAATTTAAGTAAATAATTATAGTTTTTTCTGTACAGTAATTACTACTATCTTGTAACGAACGCAAATTTAAAAGTCCTTTAAAAAAGATTCACTAAACATAGTTTTATGATCAAATAATCAACACTGTTAAATTAAATCCTCTCAATTAACCATTGATTCACATTTTCGCACTTAATCGGTCACTATTCATTATTTTAATAATAGTCTCCAAGAAAATTACACTGCAAACTTTCCTTTCATTTTATTTTCAATTGCCAACTTCGTCCTTTCTTTCTAACTAAATTATTTTACTAGTGATTTTTCATTTTCTTTTATTAGATCGTAGCGTAGATTACTAGACAGCGAGAACTCGTTGCACTGCTGTGCTGGTGAAACAAAAGTTTAAAATGTCTTTTCTTTTACAAAACAATGTTGAATTCCTATAACAACATGACATATGACTTCCGACGGCTCCACCAGATAAAAATATTTCAAAATAATAAAAAGTGGTTCTTCATTGTCGTAATACAAAATGTTTTTTGTACAAAAATATAATTGATCAGAGGTTTTGTTTATATGTAGGGACTTTATATAGATAGGTTTTCATACTACAGGATATAATGTTACCTACTTTTAAAAGTAATTTCACTCATGATACTGAACAACTTTCCTCGAGAAACCTATAGGAAACAAGCAAAAAAACTTGGACTTGCCATACTAAACGTAATCTGCTGACAGACAGAACATATTTTGTATTAAAAGTTGAAATGTTCTTTGCGAATTGTCTTTATGTTGTTGTTAATTGTTCTTTATGTTTTTTGTTGCTCCGTTTCGTTTGCTCCCATAGTAAAAGTTGTTCAGTTTGATGGGTAGACACTTAGTTTAAAAGGATGCTAATGATATCAATTTCAACCTGTATAAATAGAAAGTATGGATTTTATACTATACAAGGTGTTACAAAACTACAAATAACATTTAAGGGGGGGTGTCGACCAGCAAACTGAACAACTTTCACTATGGGACCAATATCGAAATCGCGAAAAAAAATATTATGTTCTATACTCTACAAATCGACTAGAGCTAAAATATGTATGGGATTTAAAATTATTTTTTTCGCGATTTCGATGTTTGTCCCATAGAGAAAGTTGCTCAGTTTGACGGTCTAAACAACCCCCTTATGAGTATCAAAAATTTATTGTTACTTATGAAACACCCTGTATACAGAACCATAAAAATTGAAATAATCGTGTCGTTCATCTACTCATCAGACTAGTAAGCTAGTACGTAGTGAAATTAATGAAAGACCCAGATAACATTTACGGTCGGCGACTTAAAAATGACGTCATTCTAAGGTCATTTTACAGTCGGTCCGAAATCGGTCGTAGAAGTACGTACTAGGTACGTGATTTTACGGTCGTCCAGAGTGCGTCTAGGATTGGACGTCCTAATGACGTACGTTTTCAGTCAGTCCGATGTTGGTCGGTAGGAGTACGTACTAGGTACGTTATTTTACCGTCAGTCCAGTGACGTCATGTGGTGGACGTTCTACTGACGTACGTTCTCAGTCATTTTGACACTGACATTGACATTCATTTTGCCTCCTTTTTCTCTGCTCAGTGGCGCCATTTTTCTATGCGCATCGGTCGGACGCGTCCACAAACTAATAAGAAGTCCTTTTTTGTTGTAAAAGAAATTGAATCTATCGTTTAAAACTTGAATCTACCTATTCTGTTCCTAAAGTGTGTTAGTTGTTCACGTTTTGATTCGTTCTCGACGTGTTCTTTCGGTGTGATAAACTAAACCCGTTAGTAATGGACGAAGACAGCCACGAAGCCAAGAAGTACGCGATTATACAGTTCACCAGCAGTGACGGGGGTTCTGTGTCAATTGTTAATTCTCAATGGCTCACGCCACGACGGTGTGAGGTATACTGGCCGCCCATAAAAGGGTCTAAAGCCTTTGAAAAAATCCTCCACCAGGACACGTCCCCCACGGACAATTGGAAACTCTACGGCGTACAGCGCGTCTTTTACGAAACTGGTACGTATTTTTTATTCCTTTCCTGGTCAGTTTTCGGTTTCGGGGAACCTGTCTTCTCGGGGTATTGCATCCGCCCCGAAAATGACCCACTGACCAACCTAACCTTATGTATTTGGTGGGATACTTATAACTCAAAAATTAACCTGGTAATGTCCATGATAGTGATGTGCCGAGTCAGGTAATACTCGAGTAAGTACCTACTGATTTTAATACCTTATAAGTACTTGCTTACTCAAGTACTTGAGTATGCTATCGGATACACTTCTGCAAAGTCACACGTTCAAGCAGCAAAAACTGCTTCAGCAGTAGAAAACATCAAAATTACTATGGAGTTAAAATGCACCATTCGACCATGATTTTGAATCTCATTGATTCAAAAACTGAAACAAACAGAAAAATTTGCATTTTAGATTGTTTAGTAGGACCTAACCTATAGTTAATAGGAAAGATGGACATTATCGTAGAACAACAATATTATGAGAAATGCAACCCATCTATCGTAATAAAGACTAAAATTATATAAGTATAGAATATCGAATACTAGACTGGATTCAAGTAAGTACTCAATCTGAGTCTAGGACGGTCGACTCTGCACATCACTAGTCCATAACACAAAAATTATTTTTCTCCCCTCCAGACGGAAAACATCAATTGTCGTCCCGCTGCGCTAAACGATGTTGCCGCTTTCCACCTCCGTTGAGGAGAAAAATAGTATACTAACCTCGGGCAGCAAATAAGAAAGCCTCAGATCATGTGATAAATACATGGGATCTGAGACCTTTCTTACAAGGAGTCGCGTGGCTAGGGGACTCTCAAGTGGACGTCGTCTGCTTGCGATTTAATTGGCCACGTGGCTCTTTTTGAGTGTGTGTTTTTGTTTTAAAAACGGGGCTTGGAGATCGCCATATCCTACTACCATAAAATACCTAATAAATGTATCTTCAACACTTGACACTGGCAAAACAAAAATAGAATAGAATTAGTGTTTACCCGCGACTTCGTCCGCACAAATTATATACCAGATTTTAAGTCAGATCATAAGCTATCAAACAAAAAAAGTTTCATCAAAATCGGTTCAGTAGTTTTTGCGTGATGCGCGAACAAACAAACAAACAAACAGACAGACAAAATTTCTGAAAAAGGTTGATTTCGAGTCAGGCATACCTAAAAACCATATCGTTATATTTTTTTTGTAAATATCTTTAATGTACAGACGCACTTCAGTTACAGTTTTATAATAGTTTAGATATACCTTTCTTACTTTCCTGCCTTCGGTGTGTAATCTACTATAACACCCTCTATGAGGTACAGCATGTGAACTTTGGCCTTGCTTTATTGAGTTGAGTTGAATGTGCATGTCTTATTTTTCTGCATTAGAAAGTCTCAATGAAGCTAAGAGAAAACTCAAACTCTCAGAGTTCACTTCAGACTTAGATACAGCTGAAGAAGAGACCTCCAAGAAGAGACCTACAAAAAGGACCAAACGGTACATATCAGGAAGTGAGAGCGAAAACGAGGATACACATGCCAGACCACCTCCAGTAAAAAAAACGTTTCTTAGCAGATTATCCATAACAGGTATTTAAATAGGTATTCAATATTTTATTTCTTATTAGGGGTTTGTCCAGTTTCAGAGTGATGGTACAGTCAGCATCAAAAGTATCTAAGCATGTTAAGTGTTCATAAATATCTGAACAACTTTACGATATCAAACCTTATTTCAACACAAAGAAATCAAATTAATTTATCTGTCATGTTATTTTTTGTTAAGTTGAAAACAAATGTTAGGTATGTAGTAGGAAATAGGGTTTATTTTCGTGTAATTGTTCAGATGTTTTTGACCGCCGGAGATGCTTAGATACTTTTGATGCTGACTGTACTACAGCATCAATATGGTTGCCTAACTATACAGGGTGTAAGGAAAAGTGTTCAAAACTCCAAATAGGTCCTTACGAAAGTTGCAATAATGTAACCAAAAATTTGGGTTCCAGTTTAGTTCTGGTTCAGTTCTGGTTCGATTCTGCGCGTGGGCTGATGGGGTAAGGATGTCAACTGGGTGGGACCGTGGTGTCTTCTAGAGACCTGGCGGGCGAAAGTTCGGAAGGCACTTCACTGTTCTGTAGAACCATGGCAGTACCCGTGTGAAGCCGGGGCTGTTCACTAGTTATACAGGGTGTGACAAAACACCCTAGTAATACTTAAGGTGGTGCTTCAGACCATTAAACTGAACAACTTTAACTGTGGAGCCAACACCGAGAAAAAATAAAATAAATCTGCTGTCCTGTCATACATTTGTCATACATTTGAGTCGAGCCCGTACTACAGCTTTGTATGGAACAGCATTTTAATTTGTTTTTCTTAGTGTTAGCTCCATGGCTAAAGTTGTTCAGTTTGATGATCTGAAGCACCCCCTTATATCTTCAAAGCAACAACACCTATAGTACCAACTTGTGTCATTCGGCCACGCCAGTAAAGTCCAGTCGGCATGATTTTTTCCGACATCATCAAAAATCATTGTTATATACAGGGTCCTACTTAATATGCTGACACTTTTTTAAAGGGATGATCAGACCATCAAACTGAACAACTTTCTCTATGGCACCAACAACGAAATCACGAAAAAAAAATCTGCTGTCCCATACAAAACTGCAAACCTACTCGAGCCAAATGTATGGGACAGCAGAATTTTTTTTCGCGATTTCGATGTTTGTTCCATAGAGAAAGTTGTTCAGTTTGATGGTCTGATCATCCCCTTAAAAAAGTGTCAGCATATTAAGTTGGACCCTATATACCTAAGCTTACTCACACAAACCTACCTTGTTTTATAATATGTAGTGATATCGGCTGCATAATGCATTCCTAACTGTTAATGTAACAATGTCTACAGTCTTGGGCCGATTTGCCCAATTTCATCCATAACAGATTTCAATACTGTGTACTTTTTAGTATTAAGATTATTTTGTATTTTACAGATACCACGGATAGACAGGTAGAAGAGGCAAGAAGACAAGATCAACAAAAGTCACCTCCGGCACCAGAAAGTAAGTATAATTAAGCGTGAAGGTCCTATTATTTTAAATTTATTACTCCCGATCCTTTTAATTTAAGGGATGGACCAGACCATCAAACTGAACAACTTTCACTATTGGACCAACTTCGAAATTTAAAAAAAAACCTACTGTTCCATAGAAAACTGCAATGCTTCTCGACCCAAATGTATGGAACAGCAGTTTTTTTTTTTTTGAGATTTCAATGTTGGTCCCATAGTGGAAGCTGTTCAGTTTGATAGTCTAATCAACCCATTGACAGGTTTGGGACTTACAACATTTTACCTTATTCTGTTCTGTTCTACTCCCAAATGGCTGGACTGATTTTGATGAAATTTTTTGTGTGTTTGAGTCCCTGGATGGTTTTTATGTGGCTTTGCGGGCGAAGCCGGTATGGCTCTCTATAATATTATAAAAACAGTGCCATTACTGGCTGACCGACAGACAACGTACATCCTAAATCACTAAGAAACTTAGGAAATTATGTTCCTCAGTGTGTAGACATGCTCTAAGAAATGATTTTTGTTTATTCCAAAAAGGTGCAGCGGGCAAAGCCGCTGAAGTGAAGGGTTCATTAGTATACTTATCTATACTATTATAAAGCTGTAACTGAAGTGTGTCTGTACATTAAAGATATTTATAAAAAAAAGATTACGATATGGTTTTTAGGCATCCCTGACTCGAAATCAACCTTTTTTAGAAATTTTGTCTGTCTGTTTGTCTGTTTGTTTGTTTGTTTGTTTGTTTGTTCGCGCATCACGCAAAAACTACTAAACCGATTTTGATGAAACTTTTTTAGTTTGATAGCTTATGATCTGACTTAAAATCTGGTATATATATAATTTGTGCGGACGAAGTCGCGGGTAAACACTAGTTATATTATAAAACTAGCGACCCGCCCCGGCTAGGCTTCGCAAAGGTACTGCTGCCATGGCTCTACATAACAGTGAGGGGCCTAAGTTCACCCCTCCGGTGGGTACCTACTAAGTAACGCCTGACTGACCTGAAGAAATTTCAAAGCAAAAACACCTACCAACTCGTGTCATCAGTGTTGCCAACTTAGGGTAATTTACCCTAGATTCAGGGTAATAAAATATTCTTCTTATCGTGTCAGAGTTTATTCAAACCGCCTAACGGCCTCTGACGAGGTTTTTATGTAACGACTACTACCACCAGAGATAGTAGCCGGGACCAACGGCTTAACGTGCCATCGGAAGCATGGAATCATTTTCCTTTTCAGAGATTAAAATATTTAGCGTAGTTTTTAGGGTAATAATTTTACTTAGGGTAATTTTTGCGGTAAACTCACCGAAAATTATGTATCTCTTGCCAACAGATGTCACCAATTACATTCTTAATGAACATTCAACTTTGTTGAAGAATGTAGATAACCTGCCTCTGCTATCTACGAGTAGCAGTGTACTGCAAGGTAAGATGACCCACTCCGACCCCCCAAACAGCAACCCGCCCCGGCTTCGCACGGGTGCATAAATAAAAAAAGGGGTACTCAGATAATTATGTAGGTTAGTCTCAGTCACTTTTTTCGTGAATTTTGTACTAGACCCGGAGTCCATTTAATTATTTTGTATGTCAATGGTCATAAGGGAACACGTTTTCGAAAGACACGGGGATATTTGTGGTGTGTTGAAGTCTATTGCAGCTTTAATTGTATTTTCTGCACGATTTTCGAGCAGATTTCTGTTTTACATTTATTTTAGTGCAAAGGAGACTGCGCGCAAGTGGCATATGAACCAATAGAGATCCTTTCCTCATTACTCACTGAAAGGCGCATCAAAATCGGCTCCAAGGATTTTGAGAAAATCGTGTTTCTAGTTACCCTCAGTGCATTTTTTGTAAAGAGACTGTATTCACTCGACCACGGAGATTCTTCATCTCCATGGTCTCGTCGAAACCGTCACAAACGTCACATTATACGGTGGTCATGACATGACATTGACATGAGAGTTGACTTTTTTTGCTAAAGACGAAAAATCTGTCTGTCTGTCGGTCCGTCCGTCCGTCTGTCGGCCGGTCCGTCGGTCGTAGTAAAAAATGACATCTCTCATGTCATGTCATGACCACCGTATAGTGTGACGTTGTCACAAACGGTTTGTGACGGTTTCGACGAGACTATGGAGATGCATAATCTCCGTGGTCGAGTGAATGCAGTCTCTTTACAAAAAATACACTGAGGGTAACGAAAATCTCATAGTAACTTGAAACATGATTTTCTCAAAATCCTTTGGAGCCGATTTTGATGCGCCTTTCAGTGAGTAATGAGGAAAGGTCTCCCAACAAATCTAAACTCCTATCTCTATTGGTTCATAGGCCACTCTCCATACAAAGTTGCCCTACCTATATAATCCGTGGAATATATTATGAAATTGAAATGTAGTCAATTACCCAATTAACTGTAAATGCATGTCATTTAGTATTGTTTTATTATAATAATTTCAGGTTTAGAACATGATCTCGGCCAAACCAATTCATCTACGACGTGGTTTGAAGGTACTCCTCGTAGACGAATAGAACGAAATTACGCCAGTATTATAAAAACCTCGCCATTAGCATCACCATCTTGCTCCACAGCATTAACAGGTATCGAATTAAGATAAGCCTTGCTCTTTGTAAACATACTATCACGGTGCTTAAAATTGCGTGCCGCCGTGACGCTAGACACCGCTCTCAGGTCAAAGGTCAGGTCAACGCCGCCGGGTACATTCATAAAGTTTTAAACGTTTAACATTATTTTTCAGGATTCCAATCGCAGGTTCTGTCATTATTGACTACCATAAAGATTCAAAATGAACAGATGTTGGAGATTCTCAAACAGAACAAATACGTAGCTGCCGGGACCCTGACATCAGAATTTAAATTTCCACTAAAAAATGTCGAAGAATTGATGGCCAATGAAATTTTACTTGTAAACAAGGAAAACTATGATAATTTGGTAAGTTTTATCTATATTGTATATATACAGGATGGAAACTTAAGATGGGGCACAAAGGGCAGCTACCAGAACCATTATAGCTACAAGAAAACGTTCATCGGAGATGTAAAAAAAGTTTTGTGAGAATTGCAGTTTTTCTCGATGACTACATTTTTTTCATAATCTGTGAATGCAGATTGCAGAAGTAAAATACTCCAAAAGTTAAGGTTAGTCTCCTAAGAATGTTTTCTTGTAGCTGTAATGCTTCTGGTAGGTAGGTAGGTTATACCTAAGGTATAATCTCTTTGCAATATCTTTTTCACGTATAGGCTTGTCCTTATTTGCATATAATTGTTTTTCCAGGGTGGGATAAAATATCGTTTAAAATAGTATTTAAAATGCTTTTTAATAATTAATTCATCTTGCTTACCTGAAAAGTTATTCCTTTACATTTGTTTACATTTCTTGAATTATTTGTGCAGTATCTCAGTAGTCAGTACTCAGTAGGTACACACCACGACATTTTCATGCAGATTTTTTTTTTTCAATCAAACTGCCGCTAACTCAGTGCTTGCACCTAACATTTTCCTCGCTGTTGTGAGGTGAAAAGTTGTGTTTCGCTCGGCTGCAAAGTTATTCTGCGTCTCGTACCTTTGAAACCTTCGCTACGCTCAGGATTCTATATTTGAACCACTCGCTTCGCCCGTGGTTTAATCCTAGGATTCTTCGCTTGCTCAGGTTTCAATACAAGTACTCGCGCCAAAGACAACTATGCAGCCTTGCATAACAAATAACTATTTATAGCAAATGTTATTTAAGCTTTCTTCGTAACTATATATATATATGTTAGTAACATTTGTCCTTTTTATGTCGAAAGTATATCTTGTGTAATTTAAAAGATATTGCAATTTTAAAAGTGTGAAGAATTCTGTTTTTTACTACTTAAACTTTCTTACTTAATGTTGCCGCTTATTTATTACTTACTTAATGTTGCCGCTTTCCGCCTCCGTCAAGGAGAAAAATAGTAAACTAACCTCGGGCAGTATCCCTCCCTACCCTCGGTGTGTAATTTACTATTGGTTTGATTTACAAGTACCTAACTAACTTATTTCTTTTTACAGGTGTCATACTTAAAATCACACGGAGGTCGAGATGTGTCCGGTAAAGTGCCGCGGGCAATGAAATTTTGTATGTCTGACGAACTGGCTGCAGAATACAATTTCTACGGGAAAAAATCTAAAACCACAAACAAAAAAGCTTTTTGTACTCTGCGCCTCAGAGACTGCATTGTGGGTAAGTACCTAATTCATACCGAAATTCACCAACACTGTCTCAATATTATTTTGCGTCAATCCCCCATATATTTTTGTGAATATATTCACGATCTTATACTTTTAATTTTAAATAAGAAAATAAGGTTCCAAAATACAAAATCTCGAAGTGGTTTTGGAATCAGCATAGCTTAAGTTTTACTTTACATACCGAATTAATAATTGCACCTTTCTTGTTTCTTTATAGAAAGCGTTGTTGGCACAACGCCAAATGCAACGGCAAAGTGCGTAGAAGATTGTATCAAGATCTGGTTGAAACATGCTCCTGAAAGGATAAAGAAGACCAAAAATGACGGAGAAAATAAAATATAACAAAAAAACGGTTGTTGGCTCTCGTCAAATGTTGCGTCGAGCAAAGGAGATGGAGCTAAGTATAAAATCAGCTTTACAAATAGAAAATTCTATTTTGCCATCAACCTCAACATCAACAGCATCAAGTAATTTACCTATAATACAACCAAGTGTGTCTAACATAAACAATTTGCCATCAACCTCATCATCATCGCACAATTTACTTTCCCAATTTGCAAATGATATTGGTAATGATGAGGGTGACACAGAAATGTCAGAATTTGATTCCGATTCCATTAATGAAACAATGGAAAATGACATTATTCATAATGAGGGTGATGAATCCGATTCAGATTCAGACGACTCTATGAATGAAGCAATTGATTTAAATACTTTTTTGAGACATTGGGCTACTATTCAGTTTCAAATACCGCATAATGCTTTAACTGCTCTTCTGAAAAGGTTGTCACAGTCACACCCTGAATTACCAAAAGATAGTCGCACTTTATTAAAAACCCCAATTAATTTAGATATTACTGAATTAGATAGTGGGAAATTTGTATATTTAGGTATACTTTCACAAGTTCAGAAACAGATTGAATTGTTTGATGCAGTAGGGAAAGAAACTGAAATTAAAATCGCCTTTAATATTGACGGATTACCCCTGTTCAAGAGTTCAAATACACAATTGTGGCCCATATTGGGTTTGCTTAAAAATTTCCCAAATGCTAAACCATTTGTTGTTGCCATTTTCTGTGGTAATAGTAAACCTTCACCTTTAGATGTTTTTCTAAGCCAATTTGTACTTGAACTAGAAAACTTACTAGCTAATGGCTTTAGTTTTGAAAATGCCTTTTACAATCTGAAAATTCACAGTATAATTTGTGATGCGCCGGCACGAGCATTTATTAAGTGCACAAAACAACACGGTGGCTATTCCGCTTGTGATAAATGTGTAGAGTCAGGTGAATATGTAGGCAGGGTTATCTATGAAAGTGTGACTGCACCCAGAAGAACCGATGAAACATTTCGATTGAAGTTAGATGAAGATCACCATTTAGGGGAATCCCCACTTTTACGTCTCGGGATCGATATGATTTCATTATTTCCTACTGACTATATGCATAACATATGCCTAGGGGTGATGCGTAAACTATTAAATGTGTGGATTAGTGGCGATTTAAATGTTCGTTTACAAAGTTCGCTGGTTAAAAACATATCGGAAAGACTAATCACTTGCGCAAAGTTTATACCAGTGGAAATTAATCGCAAACCGCGAAGCTTAACAGAACTAGCCAGATGGAAAGCGACCGAATTTAGAACGTTTTTGTTATATGTTGGTCCAATTGTGTTGAAAAACATTCTGCCACGATCCCTTTATGAAAACTTTCTACTTTTACATGTAGCTATTACTATTCTTTGTTCAAAGAAACATATAAGAACCATTGGTATAGATTTTGCTCAAGAATTATTGGTCATGTTTATTAACCACTCAAAATTGGTTTATGGACTAAAATTTTTGGTTTATAATGTTCATATGCTGTGTCATATCGGTGATGATGTACGTAAATTTGGTACACTCGATGAATACTCAGCATTTCCATTTGAAAACCACTTGAACATTGTAAAGAAATTGGTAAGATCGCCCAATAAGCCGTTACAACAAGTTGTAAATAGATTAAAAGAAATGGAGTCACCAAAGTTATACCATAATTCATCGAAAATAGTTGTTTCGGGTAATTATAATTCTGGACCTGTGCCTGAGGAGAATGTTTATGAATGTTACAAAAAACTACAATACCACCTATACACAATGAATCTTGCTCGAGAAGCCGACAGATACTGCTGTCTAACGCTTAGTGGGAAAGTGTTCCAAATATGTAACATCCTAAAAAAAAATGACGGGAGTTTGTATGTGTATGGCAGGGAGTTCGTTAATTATCAGCCATTTTTTGAATATCCTTTTAGCTCTATAGCTATTGATATTATGGTAGTGAATGAACTTTCAAATTTTAAACTGATATCTGTCAACGACATATTAACCAAATGTCTGGTTATTCCGTGTGAAACCTACACTATAAGTATTCCAATGCTTCATGATTCCCGTGACTAGTATACTAGTCGGTAATGTACACATAAAAAAACCGCAAATCGATCAACAGGATAGTCGTTGGGCACACATATACTTTAGATCAGAACAATCATTTTGACCGGCAGTTCTTAAAAATATTTCTCTTAGGGGGGGGGAGTTATGACGTCATCACATGGGATATAAAAAAAATAGTTCTGAAACCTATCGTGTGGGGTATCAAATGAAAGGGCTTCATGAGCCGGATCTAAAAATATACTACACAATACAGTTTGGATTTTTTAAAAACAAGTGGTTGAAAGGTAATTGTGTAGTATATTTTTAGAACCGGCTCATGGAGCCCTTTTATTTGATGATTGACACGATAGGTATCAGAACAATTTTTTAAAATCCCGTACAAAAAATTGATGACGTCATAACTAAGGGAAATAATTTTAAGAACTGCCGGTCAAAATGATTGTTCTGACCTAAAGAAAAGTACATGTGTGCCGAACGGCTATCCTGTACATCGCTTTGCGGCTTTTTATCGATTTTGGCTTTGTAGGGCTAGCACTATACTTCATGTGCCTACACTCAGCGGGACCCCTGCCTGTGATCTTCAATCATGTGGGCAAGCCCTGGTGTCAGAGTTTATTCAAACCGCCTTAATTACGGCCTCTGACGTGGTTTTTATTATTAACAACTACTACCACCAGGGATAGTAGCCGGGATCAACTTAAATATTATGAAAATAATGTATGCCATATAATATATGGGTATAATTTATAGAAGCTGAGGTCTCGACACAATCGTGTCATCTACCTGTTGTATATGGATATCTTTATCATACAGGGTGGATTTTTGAGACGGGGCAGTAAGCTGGCAGGTTCCTTTAACCGTGGTAGCTACAGCGAAACGTTCTTAAGAGACTATTCTTAACTTTTCTAAACATTTCGAACTGCATTCACAGAATTTGAAAAAAATGTATAGTCAGCAAGATTCTCTCAAGAACGTTTCGCTGTAGCTACAACGGTTAAGATACCTGCCCTTACTGCCCCGTCTCAAAAATCCACCCTAGTATATTTACTCTTTTATTCGATTTAGTTAGTTTTTTTATTGGTTAATTTATAAGTCTTCTCTCATTTCACCCACCCATCAATTTTCCGTACCCACTTTTAAAATTATCTGCTCTAAGTTTGTATGGAAGAGAGAGCTTTTTAGCGATAAGACCGCCTTAAATGTACCTGCTTATGTTATGTTGTTTCTGCTTTTGTAATATTTTATGTGGTGGGCAATAAAGAATTGTATTGTTTTTACCCACATGACCCAATATGACCCACATGGATAATTATTATGATAATTATGTCAAACTAAATCTTTAAATAAAGTTTTTATGAAAACATTTCTGTTTTGAATTACATTATTTACAACCCTAAGTTCACTCCACGCATGTGAAGTAGTCTACCTGTCGTCTAGAAACGTCATTCTAAGGCTGCCCGTCCATTGATGCGGAGCTAGGCGGCGGAGCTGAGCGAGCGGATTGAGTAGCGGTGTTGCGGACTGTCTGTCCATTGACGCGGAGCGAGGCGGCGGAGCGGAGCGAGCTATAATTGCGGAGCGGAGCGAGCGAGTATTGCGGAGCGTAGCGACCGAGTATTGCGGACCGGAGAAACTGAGAAATATTAACCAATAGGCCTCACTCCGCCGCCTCGCTCCGTTTCCTCGCTCCGCCGCCACGCCCTCTGCCTCGCGCTGCTTCCTGAAATGTATGAATTACTAATAATTTTAAACTAGCTCGCAAACCCCTGTCCACTAGAGCTGTGCGGATATTTTATGCAATCATATTGGTCAATATTTATCAGTTTTTCCGCTCCGCCAGCTAGCTCCGCATCTGCAGACAGGCACCCTAAGGCTGATATTCAGAAATTTGAGTATGAGTCTCTATTTTGATATTATGTCAAAATCAATACAATTTCGACATATCATGTAGGAACTCATACTCAAATATTGTCTCTGAATCTCGGTCTAAGGTCGCTCGCTCGCTGCACATTCGTAGCGCGTTCGTCAGATGTGGACGCACCCTAAGGTCCCTGGATCGGTCTTTATATGACGTCCTAAGTACGTCTTGATACGACGGTAGGACGTCTTGATACGACGTCCTACGGACGACTGGATACGACGTCCTACAGACGTTTGGATACGACGTCCTACGGACGTCTGGATACGACGTCATTAGGTTATGACAAATGTACGTCCTTTATCCGTCCTACGGACGTCGAAAATGTACGTCACCTAGGTCGAGCAAGACGTTAAAAGGACGTCATTGTGACGGCTAAATGTTACCTGGGGACTTGATTGATTATACTTAATATGTCAGATAGGAGACGACCTTCGGAAGAAAGTAATTATCGGTAAGAAAAATCGGCCTTAGAATTCTAGAAGTTTTTTTGCATATCTCTCATTTACATTTTGATCACGAAAGTGGAATCGCCGCAGAAACGGAAAATGTTGGTCCCTAAAGTCGTTAATGCGATTTTCTACGTCATTTTTCTGGTATTAAAAAGTTTGTTAAGTTATGCCAGTGTTGCCTGATGTGGTATCATCTGTTACTACATAGTAGAATCTGATTTTATCACATTTTACTGATTGTGTCGTTGAACCTAAATATTTTTCGACAACTGCCCTTTTCAATAAAACATCAGACGTAAAAGCAATTATATAAGGACGAAATAGAACGACAAATACTGTAGAGCGTCATCGAAACCATGTCGTGTGTTATTAACAAATGGAATGTTGTGAGAGTAACATTCCTAGGTACATTGTCATCGAAAAAAGTAAAACAGTTATTATGTTTTTTTGTACTTTTATTGTAAAAAATGACAATTCCCCTAATTTTCCACAACGCATTGATTGACTTTTTTCGACGCTAGTTATTCATGATGACTAGAGTTAGTTTTCATGAGACGTTATATATTCTGATGTATAAAATGCTCACATTCATAGTGTTCTGCCAAGATTCATGAATACGCAAATACATAAATTATTGACTCCTCCATTACATGATTCTCTGTAAACCTTCTCTAAATTATTGGAGTTAATTGCTACGAGGGTTAGATTTAATTAGATATATATCTATGTGAACTCAGTACTGCTAATGAGAAAATCAAATTACTCAAGGTAGATGGAGTTAGTAGAGCACCCCGATAGGACATATAAAATTGCCACTTTACCAAATATAATTCAAAGAATAAAATTAAAAATTACCAGGGATCGAAATACATAGAGATTTTAAGTACTAAGCCATCTTTGTAAACTTAATTCTTAGAATGTAGCTGAAATATTTTATATAAAAATTGGAATAAATATAGGAATTGTAATGATTCAATGAGTTCATAATCAATGCAACAAATACATCACAATTAAAATTTGTACATCCAGATATCCATACAGATTCGGTATTAGTATTTCAATGTTATGATATACATATTTACTCAAAATAACTACCTATTCCGACCCCGTATAGCACTGAGACGCACAACACACGTACACATTTTCCTTTTTACTACACATAAATGGTATCACTGTCATAAACACGACTGGCACACAGTATATCACTTTTATTCAATACAAAGGGCAAGGTTTTCAGCTCATTTCTTGATATAATTTTAATGTAGATCGACGTTTATATTGGTCGAAGCGTGGTTCGAACTGCGCGTGCGACTTGGCGCGTAAAGAAAGCGTCGGCGTCGTCACTCGTAGCGCCGAGACTACATAGCTGCCGATGACATGTATTCTCTTGTATAAGTATAATGTGCGACGGAAAAAATATTGCCAATGATAACTCAATGTCTACCGCTACTTTGACCAGACTATGAGTCATCGGAACAGACAAAAGTGAAAAAAAAAAACTGCCTTGCATAGTTTTAGACTTAAACGTCATATTGACAGCTGACAAAGATAATCAATACGACGCTTCCACTATTTGCTGCAATCTGCATTTTAGGCATAAAGTTATTATTTCTCCCCTCCGGACGGAAAGCGTCAATTCTCGTCCCGTCGCGCTAAACGAAGTTGCCGCTTTCCACCTCGGTCGAGGAGAAAAATAGTAAATACTAACCTCG
>CAVNZQ010000002.1:0-28622 GCA_963693445.1 Agonopterix heracliana | reverse complement strand
GCAGCCAGCTCATCTTGCCTCCCTTTCAGATCATCGGGACAACTGGATAGAGTAATCCATGTTTTAATGAGGAAATCTATTAATGAACGTCTAATCGGTGCACCTTTTGTTAACTCATTCACTGCCCATGTCAACACCCAGGCCCAGTGCGGGTTGGTGCAGACAAGATTTGACAAGAATGTAACACCAAGTTGCTCTCGGCTTAAAACAAGCTGAACAATGATTTAGACCTGTCAAATGCGCCTACAAATGTTGGTACATACACTTATACTACAGTATTGTTAATGCTAAATGATTTCTTCATTACAACCTCAAGGTTGAGAATAAGAGACAGTCTTTAAAAATTAATAAATCACGAAACAAGGTAAGAATCATGTCTGACTGCTAATGTATTGTGTATATCATGTTTCTATCATTTCCTATATTGATAATTCTTACCTTGTTTCGTGATTTATTAATTTTCATGATACATACAGGAAATATGTTTTTGCTTTATTTAATATTCAAGAATGTAACATCAAATGGTCAATTATTTTTTCATAAAAGTATGTTTTGTGGAGTAATATTATTCATTAGGATTTAATAAGAATGTTAATGAGACTTTCACTGTCATAGTTATTACTAGCACACATTGATGAGTAGCAAGCAGGGCTGTCTACATACTACATACATACATTATAAAATACTTCAGTATGATATTCTTTTCATACTTATGACTATTTTCTCAAAAATGGATTTGGTTTAGATTTAGAGTACACTTGAGGCCTTCCTTCCCCATTAGGGGCATTTAGGGGAAATGAGGATGGCATGTGTATTTATCCCATCTTATCCAAAATTCTGGAAAAAGCTATATTACTAAGTTGGATGACATGACATATTGCACTCAAATCAATTTGGATTTTGAAAGGGTAGATCAACGACTGACATGTTTTGATTGGCTGATGTTTGTTACAAAGAGGATTAACTACAGTACTCCTGTATTATCGATGTTCCTTGACATGAGCAAGGCCTTCGATTTTATTGACTACTCTGAGACAATTGACTATAGCAATTTATAAGGCAAGCGTACATGGAAATGTTGGAATGGGACTAGATGTTCATACACTGACCAAATTGGCGATGTACTTAAAAAGGCCTGACCCAGGCCAGATGGAACCGAAATCCACAAGTATGCATGAAGAGTAATGAATGTGGAGGTCTGGTCTGGTGGAGAACAGGTCTGTCAGGATAGGAGATCAGACAACTGGTCAAATTAGCAACTCTTAATCAAATGTCTGAATCGTGCACTTTGTATGAAAAATTGTACTAGATACCCACAAGTGACATCATCAACATTTCATTACTTTTTAAACATCATCCTGTTATTAAAAATAGTATTCAAGCTAAAGAATTACAGTAAATGAAAGTTTAGCATTTTCAAACGTTTTTTTTACTAAGAAGATAAAACTAAAATATATTTTATGCAGTCGTAAGAATATGTGTGTATGTTTAGGTTTGATGTTTGTTAGTTTCTTAAGTTGACAGCCCTAGTAACAGCTAGCAGTGGCATCAGATAAAAGCTTGTGTGAAAATTAAAACAATGTTCCAACTGTTAGCGAGTTCGTTGTTGACTCATTACAGAATGCTCTCATTATCTTGTGTGATGCAAAACAAAACTCTCGGAACATGCCTCACTTGAATAATTTAATGCAATTTAAAAAAATAAAGGAACAACAATGGTAGGGGTTTCAAATCAATACTTATATGGAGTTTTAAGATTTTAGTGTGGCCAACTTGACCAACTTGATTTTACCAAATTTGCTGTCATACCTTAAGCCTTTGTGAATCACTATAGGACGAAGATGATTACTAAATATATAGGTCATTTTGTGTTTAAGTTGTTTAACCCCTCGTATGTTGAAATTCTAGTCATATTAAAATTTATATTGTCTTTGGATCGGATCAGTGACAAACACAGAGAGTCACGTTGCAGGGTTTGCCTCGAACACTTGTCTCTCGCGTGGTGTCTCCAAAATCCTTCTCAGTTGTTCTTACTCAAAAACAATCCTCGAGATTGGATAGACACTCCCTCAAACTACTTGACACTGGCGAAATCTAACAAGGAAATTAAATAAAAATAAAATAGAATAGACAAACACAGAGGACGGGTTAAGCCCCCAGTTTCAGAGTTATTCCGCATCAAAAATTTATTTATCAGAATGTATGTATTTATATTATTTTCTAAGTACCTGTAATAATGCTCATTGGATTCTGTTAAAATGTTTTATTATGTAGTATCCAAAAGTATCCATATAAATATAAATTATCTAGTCACATTTAAAGTTCCAGAATCTAGCCTGGACTTGTATTATGATAACTAGACAACGATATAGAATACATAAATATAGATACAAACACCCATGACTCGGGTACAAATATTCATATTCACTATACAAATATTTGTCCCTTACGGGATTCGAACCCGCGACCCCCGGCACAGCAGGCAGGTTCACTACAGACTGTGCTGTCGGGCCGTCAATATAATTAATTAAAGACCATACAAAATGACCTTTTATATTATTTGATCACCTAGCTAGGTGTCAGACCGTGACACCACTTTAGTGAAAATTCGAGATGGTTTGAAGGACCACCCAAGTAACACCAGCAAGTTGCTTTAAACCTTTATACACTATAAATTGCCTATAAGTGGTTAATATATAGACAACAGTGTTCTAAAGGTGATTTATAATAAGATGAAACATTCTAATAGAGTATAGTGTCTCAGATCCACGTTTTAGAACCTCCTTTAAACTAAAAGATTAATCTAGTGTAAATAAACTAGTTGCTATCTACACTTAGTTTGGAAAAAGTGTTTGTTTAGAGTAATAATTCTGAACGGGACATATTTTATGACTTTCATAAGTGTGATTTGACTATCATAAGCTAATTTGTTTTAGACGTGATCAATGTGGTTTAATACTGGTCTATAAATAAATGTTTATTAGAATGTTCTAGACGGACACAGTTTATATCTATTCTACAGAGTAAAATCTGAAGGCTTCCCGCTTAAATGTGTTTATAGAGGATAGTTTTGAAAAGATACGTTAATAAGTGTTTTTATTCTACTGCTGGACGGTGTTCAACTATCCAGCAATGGAAAAAGTAAAAAAAAACAAATATTCCGGGGGATTTCGGCAAAATGTTCGTAAATACATGGAAAATAAGGAGATATTAGTTAGAACAAGATACAATAGTGGATTTGTCTCAGGAAAAAATAGCTAGCTGTCCCCCACTGGAGCCGACCGGGAAAATATGTTATCGTTGTCCCCCACTATAATAGTATCAATGGATTTTAATGGAAACACTGTAAATGGTGTTATCGCAAAATCAACTTTTCGTTTTTGCAGTAAAATAGTGTGCTTTATACATTAATAATAAAATAGTAATGTCATAAATTCGAATACAACACTTGTTAATTATTTATATGGTTATAGCCGAAGAGCGGACAGTTGGCAACCCTACCTGATCGAGTAGCAAGATGTGACCTGATGTGAGATGTGAAGGGTGTAGCACATCAGAAAGGTACCTACGTCTAAAAGTACAGGGTTGACTGGAGGGTTTTGTACAGTGAGCAAAAAAGTGGTCATTTTTTTTGGTGTAAAATTATCTAATCGAGTAACAAGTTGGCACATAGTACAGTCGATAGAGCTCATCGAGAAGTGCCAAATTATATAGGGTTACCTCGCCTAGTCCCGGGACTTTCCTGAGTCGGCCTGATTTTATAGTGGCTAAAAATTCAAAAAATTACCTCATCGAGTAACAAAATGACTTTGCCATTTGATAGCTCTAGTCGTCCTATTAATTATTAACATAGGTTGCCGGCCCTAAACCTGGAACTTTTCTTAGTCGGCCGAGTTTTATGTTCGAATGTAAAAACTGATTGATGCAACTACGTCGTGGAAATGTGTCCATGGATGGTTGAGAGATTGGTGGCATGTAGTAATCAATTATAGGTATTTATTTGGAGGGACCCAACCTTAAAAATTGTGTACCGTTAGCAAAAAATATACAAAAAGTTGTGACACAATCATTATGCAACCAAACCTATGAAAGGCGTGTAAATACTGTATATTTTATTATAATTGTTACGGTCAGTGTAATAAATCTGGTCAGTCAGTATTAAGAGGAAAAGTAGATGAAATTTGAAGAATTGGTATTTCAGAGATCTATTACTGTCGGGGTAAGGGGTAAACGCAGTACACTATGGCGACAACCTAACTGCCAACCTCATCTGCTCGTGGTGCACCCTGCCGACTAACCAACGAGGCTCTGGCGACCGACTGTGATTCCGGTATATCCATCCAAAGCAGGCTATACCAAAATCCCTTGACCTATGATGGGCAGCAGCATCACCGGTACAACTGGTATATCCCTGCGACCACCAACCCGCTCTGCCAAGCGTGGTGATTATAGCATTTTTACCTCCCAAATATGTAATTAAGTCCCATATGGCCCCGGCCCCTAGTTCCCGGCAGCTCTACTATTCCAGGCTACGGCAGTGGTCTAGCTAACGGTAGGGCGGGGAATGCTAAGAATACCCGGGTTACCAGAGGCTGCCAACATCAACGACAGTTATTGGCGACGTTAACGTATAACGGACGAACACTGATGGAGGACGAAAAGTTCACGAAACTCGAGATAGAACTAAAAAAGATTGAGAGGCATATTCTTGGGTTGTCAGAGGTCCGAAGACAGGGGAAGGACACGATGACCCTAGAATCTGGCCACTTGTTCTACTTCCGAGAAGGCGAAAGCCTGTCCCAGGGTGGCGTAGGATTCCTCGTCAACAAAACCCTCATCAACAATGTAATGGAGATCAGCAGTGTGTCGAATCGGGTAGAATACCGCGTGCTAAAATTCTCCAAAAGGTGCAGCTTGAAGGTTGTACTGGTATACGCCTACTACGACGGGCTCTGACGAAGAAGTCGAATCGGTATACGAGGATATCTCTAGAGCTATCAACGATACTGCAAAGACTCATTTCACGGTTGTGATGGGGGATTTCAATACCAAAGTGGGTACAGGAGAACGAAAAGTCGAAGGTGGGTCAGCACGGTATTGGTAACAGAAACCAGAGAGGGCATATGCTGCTTGGCTTCCTAGAGAGGCAAGGGCTATACTTGATGAACTCATTCTTCAAGAAGCAGCCCCAAAGGAGCTGGACCTGGCGAAGCCCTGACAGCCGGACATATTCAGAGACGTATCAGTGATCAATAGGTTTAACAACGGAAGTGATCACCGACTTGTCCGAGGCACTCTGAATAAAATTACAAGCTCGAAAGAAGACGTCTGATGAAAACGACTCTCCGTCCCACACTGAAACACAGCACCAAACTGTAGTTGGAAGTGATAGCTTCCAGCTTGACCTCCAAAACAGATTTGATTCGTTGGAAACCACCGAGGACGCGGACGTTGGCGAAGCTACAAACCAACTAGTAAAAGCTCTCCGTGAAGTGGGCTACAGGCATTTCGACGACGATGTTCGAATAACTCCTGACACCCGGGGCCAAAATGAGTTATCTATGCCACTGTACTTAGAGTTCAATTTCGCACCGACTGGCAAAGACTCCTAAGTGATTTTGTAATAAATAACGCCACAAATTCTTAATGAGAATACCTCCTAATATCACGCTTTGAGCGTGTTAGCCTGAAATGCTGCTAATATATTCTAACTTACCAAAACGAATATCTCCTAAGTTACTTCCGAACTAATTTTGCTGCCAATACCTCCTATCTACCATCAAACTGCTGGAGAACTGACGAATTAGCTACAGTGTGCGAAAGAGATCGAACTATCGACTGGCGTGAGGTGGTACGACGTCACGGGAGGCGCGTGCGGCGGCCATTGTCGTTGTTTTTTGTAAAGGGACAACAGGTTTTTTATTTAGTGTCAATATTTATGTAAAAACAAGTAGTTAGGAGTAGATTGGAGCTATTAGTTTGATTATTCCAAGTTTACAGAACCTACTATATTACCTATCAAGTAGATAGGAGCTATTAGTTTGATTATTCCGAGTTTACTTAGAACCTACTATTACCTATCTAGAAGATAGGAGTTATTAATTTGATTATTCCAAGTTTATTTAGAACCTACTATTACCTATCTAGAAGATAGGAGCTATTAGTTCTAATAATTATCATGTATTTACAAATACGTTTTGATTTCTAACTAGCAGATAGAACTTATTCGTTTTATTTTTAGAACTAAATATTATAATTGTTTGTTTGATACAGAAGTTATTAGCTTATTTTTACTAGTATCATGAACATACCTACTTGATAGATTTGATTGTTTTAGCCGAAATGTCGTCGAGGGCGAGACTGACGGAAGGACTACGAGCACGTAAAATGTTTCGTGCGTTAAAATTTACCGTCAGATAATATTAGTGCTCTTGATACAAAACGTTAAGTACCTACTTAAATGTTTTTTTTTTTCAATCTATTTAGATTTGTTTGTCTATTAACCATTTTACATTCTACTGTTACTGGTTCAACGAAACTGCAGCAGATTTAACAGCGAATACGTTCGTCTCATTCTTATTGGATTACCTAGCAAGACACTGCTTGCCTCTCAAACTTCCTATTATAATTTTTTCTGACGGATGTACATACCAAAACCGAAACGTAAATCTTGCTAACGCAAACTGCATGGAGTAACAATAACTCAAAAGTTTTTGATACAAATGTAATGCGATTCAGTCCATAGGAAGTTGAAGAATAGAGAAATTCATTTACCCACAATCAGTCCCCATATGGCATACTGCTTTATCAAATTTCGTTTGTTCGTACCTAAATTAACGTATGTGTTACGCTGTTCAACCCTCTGGAAACACACTTCGCTTTTGCTTCTTTTCAAGAACGCTATCAAAATAACCCTATCAGAAATCTTAAATTGCCCCCTATCCGATAATGACCGTAGTTGGTGCCAAGCACCAAGCCACCCTGCCTATTAGGTTTGGTGGTCTTGGCATCCGAAAAGTGTCTGATGTAGGGCTTCCGGCGTTTCTGTCTTCAGTTCACAGCACGCTTGACCTCTTCGGTAGAAATATAAACCCATCACTTGGCGGTGCAGAGGTCACGTGCTTAACTGAAGCCAGAAACTCCTGGACAAGTGCTGCCGGTCCGAACTGCAATTTCCCTATAAACCCGGCTTCTCAGAGGTCAGGGACCAGCCACTCTGCATCCAGAGTCAACAAATCCTCAGAGACAACGCTATCAATCTTGCAGAGAAAGCCCGCCTCCTGGCCTCAAGCGAGCCAGAGTCTGGCTACTGGCTAAACGCGTTGCTGTCATCGCACGTGGGAACACTCCTTGACAGGACCTCTTTTTCGTTAACCTCTTTTTCGACAAATGAGCCCCACCGGTGCCTGTGGCGCGAGCGTTGATCCACTTGGCCACCACGGCCTCTCCTGTCGGCGCAGTGCTGGCCGCCACGCCCACCACCACGTCCACCGTCGGACCATTGTCAGCGTCAACGTGCCGGCCATACGCGAACCAAATGGCGTTGCGCGAGATGACGGCAGGAGGCCCGACGGAATGACTCTCATCCCTTGGAGGAATGGCAGAACCCTGGTGTGGGTCGCTACTTGCGTCGACACCGTAGCGCCCTCACACCTCTCTGCCACTTCTCGAAGAGCTGGCTCGGCAGCGGCTGCTGCAGAGATTGCCATCCAGAGAGGTAATGCCGCCAGCGTCGTCGGCACTCTCCCGCAATACGGCAGCCTCGAGCACATCTTCTATTTAGCATGAGCCGAGTAGAAGATGTGCTCGACGGAGACTCATTTTCGCTCTCTGTTTGTTTTTATTCCTTTTTTTTTTGTTTTTAGTATAATTTTTAAGTTAGGTTTTATTTTAGATTTATTTTAGAGTGTGTTTGTTAATATTATTTCCTAAAACTTTTATTAAGTAATACCTCTTAACTTCATCAAAATAAGTTTGACATGGACATTAGTGAAACTAATAACTCCTAACTAACACTAACGAAAACCACTTGTCAGTACGTAAAATCAATGTTAGCATCAATTTCGCAGCCCCATTTAATAACAACTTGCTTTAGAACACATTTTCATAAAAAATGTACAAAAAGAAATAAAACGTTTTTTTAGCCTCCTGTAAAATTTGCTTTTTGCTAGTTAGGAGGTCTTCGAACATCGTCGTCGATTTTCGCATGCAGCAAAAGATTCCAAGCTCTCAAGCGAGACTCTGGAGTTTATAAGGCATAGACGTAAAATCCTGTCTGAGCAAGAGTTTTCGGCAGAACATCGGGCTCTCAATAAACAAATAAAAAAGCTGATACGGCGAAACCTCTGAACACACACGCTCCATAGAGGCGATTGAGCAGAACCAGGGGTTGAAAGTGTTCGCTCAGCAGCTCGGGAGATGCCACCTGTCTAAACTCAAAACAGCGGATGGGAAGATCGTTGCCTCTAAGCCGGAGCTCCTCGCTGAAATTAAGAAGTTCTATGGAAGTCTGTATGCAACACACGCTCCAAAGCCTGTAGCTCGCAACACCCGCTCCAAAGCCTGTAGCTCGCAACACCGACCCCAGATCAGGGACCGAAATATTAAGGTATATTTATTTAACGGTATGACGTCATACCGATAAATTCTGGTTAAAGAAAAATTTCAATACCGAAATAAATTACGGTACCGGAAAATAAACGGTATTCTTAAATACCAGCACCTAACTAATCTTTATGAATAAAGGTTTTCTTTGATAAATTGCCATGCCGCTTGCTTCAATTCGTTTCATTCGCTACGTGGAAGCAACAATGGCCAGCCGCGTTTTTCATTACGTACGTATTCCTTTATAAGATAACGGTACGGTACCTTTATAGCATTACGGTACCGTTACGTTTTTACGGTACGGTCAAAGTGTAAGATAACGGTACCGTTATGCCTAACCTTTATACCATTACGGTACCGTTACATTTTTACAGTACTGGTACCGAGTGCCGTAACCGCTTTCAGTCCCTGCCTCAGTCTACCCTCTGATGACAAAATAACGCAACCCGGGTTACGTTGTTTTGTCGTGCACCTGCTCATATGAATTCTCGTACCCTGTTCTATCATGTAAACAATCAAAAATAATTTTACCTCTTTTATTTAAGAAAATCAAAATAACGTAACCCTAAAATTCACCCCTATTTTTATAATACTGCCACAGCTAAGTAACGTAACCTATGGTTACAGTGTTTTGTCGTGATACGTCTTGAGAAGTAAAAGTTAATAAACGTAATCATAGTTTGCGTGGTTTTGTCCTGGCAGATCGGCGCACGAAACTCTCGTGACAATACGACGTAATCATAGCTTGCGTTATTTTGTCATGTTCGATCGAATTTTGCAAGTCGTGACAAATTAGCGGATTGCTACCGTAGAGCGGGCCCCGCGCGCGCAGGATCGACTTAGTATCCATCGGATGTCGATGAGAGACAGTTGCGTATGCGCATAATATTGCATTTCACACCATACATACTTAAATCAAAACAAAAATCCGAATACAATGATGGAGAACGAGGTAAGCATTTGTGATTATTTTTTATTTAACAGTTTAAGATAAGTTTAAGATTCCTACATTGACATGTTATTTTAATTCTAGGTTGATCGAATTTTCGTCTTAAAAACTTGGTACGTAAAGTGAATCATCTCAATATCACAACAGACCTTTTGATGTCAAAGTCAAGGATAACCCCGATCGAAGATAAAGAAGACTTAAAAATACCCAGACTTGAACTTTTAGGCTACCTTATAGGTAGCAGACTTTTGAAGTATGTCAAAACTAACCTGAAAGCTACAATTTCAAAACAGGTCTTGTGGACAGATAGTCTCATCGTGTTAGCCTGGATGAAATCCAGTAGATTGCTACCTCCATTCGTTTCACGGCGTGTCAATGAAATCAAACAGAGTAAGGATATTGAAATGAGGTATGTTAACACTGAAGTGAACCCAGCTGACAAAGCTACACGACCAGAGCTATGGCACCGAAAACAAGAGCTTTGGTTCAAAGGTTCCGAGTTCCTTCTGGACACTGAAGAAAGATGGCCAAACATTTTGCAAAGTGAAGAAAACGTTTTTTGTTCAGCTGGGGAGGGTCTAGACGTTGTGGACGGTCCAGAAATGACTACAAAAGGATATGAAGACTCGCCTGAGGATGAACTACATAATGACCAGGAATCCCCCTGTATAATAGATCAAACTGAAATAGAACACAGGTCTGGAAATGAAAGTTTTATACAACAAATAAAGAGACTACAAAAAGAACATTTCCCAAAAGAAGCATTGGGTAGTGTAACAGATCTGTCTAGAAACCTGGATCTCTTTCTCGATGTGGACGGTATCCTTCGGAGTAGAGGTCGCATGGCAAATACAAACTGGCCATATGACATGAAACATCCTGTACTTCTACCTAAGGATTCTGACTTTACTCGAAATGAGATTAAGAAAGTTCATGAGGAAAACTATCATGTAGGTGCGTCACATACACTGAGTTTAATAAGACAACATTTCTGGATTCCGCAGGGAAAAGCAGTAGTACAAAAAATGTTGAAGAAATGCCCGCAGTGTATCAGACATGGTGGTGGACCATACAAGTTGCCACCAACACCAGTATTGCCTCCGGAAAGAGTTAACTATAGTGCACCATACTCGTATACAGGAGTCGATTATTTTGGGCCATTATATGTTGACACAAACGAAGGAAAGAAGAAGAGATGGGTATGTCTATTTACATGTCTTGCGGTACGAGCTATCCACCTGGAAGTGGTCCAAGATTTGACAGCAGAAGAGTTTCTTTTAGCATTGAGAAGGTTTATTTCAAGCAGAGGAATTCCTGAAATGATTGTCTCAGACAATGCCCAACAATTTAAGTTGACAGCTGAAGTTCTCTCCGGTGACTACTGTACAAGTAAACAAATCAAATGGAAGTTCATTCCTCAATTGGCTCCATGGCACGGAGGGTTTTATGAAAGACTTGTTGGAATAGTCAAGTGTTGTATGAAACGTACGCTAGGCAAACATTTGCTAAACAATAATCAGCTGATGACTATCTCGAAGGAAATTGAAGCAGTCGTTAACACTAGACCTCTGACCCGAGTGGACTCTTGCACGGATTATGTACTAAAGCCCTCAGATTTCTTGAGTTTGGGAAAATGTCTAAACTTAGACTGTACTTTAGAAGATATACCTCTGAGTGGAACCTCTAAAAAGCAGATCTTACTTGAAGGTTGGAAAAGAGGACAGAAGATACTAGAAGAATTCAAAGATATGTTCGTGAACCAATATCTTCTCAGTCTGAGAGAAAAATATAAACATTCATACAAGCAACCAAGAGTAAAGGCAGAGAGTGTACCTCATATAGGATATGTAGTACAAATCAAAGGAGACTCAAGAAATCGAGAAAATTGGAAGGTCGGTAAAATTGTTTCTTTGATCAAGGGTGCAGATGGCGCATGTCGGGTAGCAAGAGTACAAGTTGGAAAATCAGAATTCATTCGCTCTATAGCTCATCTGTATCCTTTGGAGACTAATTTAGAGGATAATATCAGGGGAAAGGAGGTAAGCGCGGACATAACGGTACCTGAACATACAAAAACTTTACCTTTTGACCCAATGGAAGTAGACTTGAGAGAAGTGTCTCATTATGCATGTAAAAAATTATTAATCATTAAAAATACTAATTTCAGCAACGATTTTTTTATTTTTGATCCATTTAAAATTACCGAAGTCACAAAAAGAAAACTTTTTTATTCAAAGTGTGTATATTGATCATACAATTAACCACACAAATTTTTAGAAAAATCGGTCCACAAACTACAGAGTAAATTAAAAGTTTATAAATACACAATAAAAACTTAAAACGCGTTTTCCTCAACTCGGCTATTTTGAGGTTGCGTTGTTTTGTCATGAGAGGGCAGAGCTCCCCAATAATAAGCCACTACACGGACGATATCCCGCAAGTTGACTCGAGTGAGATTAGGAAAACCCTCATACAACAAAAAAATTACAAAGCTCCGGGTGAAGACGGAATAACAACATTGCTTCTGAAGGCTGGAGGTACTCAGAAAAGGCTCTTTAATTCCGTTATTCACAATGGCATAACACCGGAGTCGTGGAGCGGAAGTACTGTGGTCTTGTTGTAAAAGACTACGTCTACCTTGGACAGACTATAAGACTAGGAAGAAACAACTTCGACAAGGAGGCCGTTAGGCGCATCCATCTAGGATGGGCTGCTTTCGGGAAACTCCATCATATTATTTGCCTCGGCTCTACAACAACGCCTTAAAACGAAGGTATTCAATCAGTGCGTCCTGCCAGTACCTAATGGCCTATGGTGCGAAAACATGGACCCTGACGATAGGACTACCTAGTTCATAAATTCCAGGTCCCTCAGCGAGCTATTTTTTTGGGCCGGCCATGTCTGTCGGATGCATCAGGAGAGGTGGGCAAGAATTGTCACGCCCTGGATCCCAGAAAACGGTCATCGGCGTCCAGGTCGTCCTAGGAAGAGGCGGCGGTACGATCTGGATGCTTTCGATGACGCGTGGCCAGAGCATGCGCAGGACAGAGATGGTTGGAGGATTAACGGGAAGGCCTTTGCCCAGCAGTGGGATGAAATAGGATAGATTTTTTTTTTTTATTTATCAGTACAATATTGTAACAGACCCATAGAATACATATCTTAATCTAGAATAAGCGTAGCATAAGCATAAGCATAATGCTCACGACTGTATTCCCCGACGGGTAGTCACTAGTCAGAGATTAGATATTCTGAAACCTCAGAACATCCACGTTTCACGAGTAGTACCGGAACTCTGTCCAGTGTAACGGGGTGTGAGCCCATCGACACTTATAATGGACAATGGGTACAATACATGCCTCGAAATTGAAGCATGCCGCCGGTTTGCTTACGATGTTTTTCGTCACCGAAAAGCCAGTGGTCTTACAAATCGTACATAAATTCCGAAAAACTCATTGGTACGAGTCGGCCTGGACGGGGATCGAACCATCGCCTCCTGCACGGCATGCAAGGTTACTCGTTACTCGCCACTAGACCACCACGGCTTATACTCTTCAGTTTTCTGTATAATCTGCCTGATGTGGTCTATGGTACCTACTACTGTAGCCTTTTCTAAACCCGGCCTGCTCTGGGGACTGAAACTCGTCGAATTTTCGAGCGTGACGTTTCGTAATAAACATTCGAAAACTTATAGACATGGCTCAGAACAGAAGTGAGATTGGTCTGTAGTTCTTGAGGAGTGTTTTATCTCCTTTCTTGAAGAACAAGACCACAACACTTCCGCTCCATACCTCCGGTGTTATACCATTGTGAATACCGAAATTAAAGAGCCTTCCTAGGACTTTCAGGACACCTCAGGTACCAGAGTAACTCCCGCCTTCAGAAGCATTGTTGTATTCCGTCTTCACCCGGAGCTCTGTTATTTTTCAGTTGTTTGAGGGCTTTTCTAATCTCACTCGAGTCAACGTCCGGGATATCGTCTGTGGGCTTATTATTGGGGACCTGGGGTCAGTGTTGCGAGCTACAGGCTTTGGAGCGTGTGATGCATATAGACTTCCATAGAACTTCTCAACTTCAGCGAGGAGCTCCGGCTTAGAGGAAACAGTCTTGGCATCTCCCAAGCTGCTGAGCGAAAACTTTCGCCCCTGGTTATCAGCATTTTTATTTGTTTATTGAGAGCCCGATGTTCTGCCGAAAACTCTTGTTCAGACAGGATTTCACGTTTATGCCTCATAAGCTCCAGAGTCTCGCTTGAGAGCTTGGAAGCTTTTGCCACACGCTGCATGCGGAAATGCCTGTAGCCCACTTCATGGAGAGCTTTTACTAGTTGGGTTGTAGCCTCGCCAACGTCCGCGTCCTCGGTGGTTTCCAACGAATCAATTATGTTATGAAGGTCAAGTTGGAAGCTGTCACTTCCAACTACAGTTTGGTGCTGTGTGTGGAAGTGTGGGACGGAGAGTCGATTTCATCAGACGTCTTCTTTCGAGCTTGTAATTTATTCAGAGTGCCTCGGACAAGTCGGTGATCACTTCCGTTGTTAAACCTATTGATCACTGATACGTCTCTGAATATGTCCGGCTGTCAGGGCTTCGCCAGGTCCAGCTCCTTTGGGGCTGCTTCTTGAAGAATGAGTTCATCAAGTATAGCCCTTGCCTCTCTAGGAAGCCAAGCAGCATATGCCCTCTCTGGTTTCTGTTACCAATACCGTGCTGACCCACCTTCGACTTTTCGTTCTCCTGTACCCACTTTGGTATTGAAATTCCCCATCACAACCGTGAAATGAGTCTTTGCAGTATCGTTGATAGCTCTAGAGATATCCTCGTATACCGATTCGACTTCTTCGTCAGAGCCCGTCGTAGTAGGCGTATACCAGTACAACCTTCAAGCTGCACCTTTTGGAGAATTTTAGCACGCGGTATTCTACCCGATTCGACACACTGCTGATCTGTTCAAAGCTTGGCCATGAATTTATAATTAGTTTATAAGATATTATAATGAGTTAATTTAATACACGAATTAGCATCTCTGACATTATCACAATAATAATTTGTAAGCCGTAAGGTAAGACATGGAGGACCTAATAATTATTGTAACACCTGCTTGTAAAACTACGCATGTCATACAAATAAATACATCTTTATCTTTATCTCCATTACATTGTGGATGAGGGTTTTGTTGACGAGAAATCCTACGCCACCCTGGGACAGCCTTTCGCCTTCTCGGAAGTAGAACAAGTGGCCAGATTCTAGGGTCATCGTATCCTCCCCCTGTCTTCGGACCTCTGACAACCCAAGAATATGCCTCTCAATCTTTTTTGTTTCTATCTCGAGTTTCGTGAACTTTTCGTCCTCCATCAGTGTTCGTCCGTTATACGTTAACGTTGCCAATAACAGTCGTTGATGTTGGCAGCCTCTTGTAACCCGGGTATTCTTAGCACCCCCCGCCCTACCGTTAGCTAGACCACTGCCGTAGCCTGGAATAGTAGAGCTGCCGTGAACTAGGGGCCGGGGCCATGTGGGACTAAATTCCATATTTGGGAGGTAAAAATGCCATAATCACCACGCTTGGCATAGCGGGTTGGTGATCGCAGGGATATACTAGTTGCACCGGTGATGCTGCTGCCCATCATAGGTCGAGGAATTTTGGTATAGCCTGCTTTGGATGGATATACCGGAATCACAGTCGGTCGCCAGAGCCTCGTTGGTTAGTCGGCATCGGCAGGGTGCACCACGAGCAGATAAGGTTGGCAGTTAGGTTGTCGCCATAGTGTACTGCGTTTACCCCTTACACCCCGACAGTAAATAGGACTCTGAAATACCAATTCTTCAAATTTCATGTACTTTTCCTCTTACTACTGACTGACCAGATTTATTACACTGACCGTAACAATTATAATAAAATATACAGTATTTACACGCCTTTCATAGGTTTGGTTGCATACTGATTGTGTCGCCACTTTTTGGATATTTTTCGCTAACGGTGCACAATTTTTAAGTTTGTGTCCCTCCAGATTAATACCTATAATTGATTACTACATGCCACCAATCTCTCAACCATCCATGGACACATTTCCACGACGTTGTTGCATCAATCACTTTTTACATTCGAACATAAAACTCGGCCGACTAAGAAAAGTTCCAGGTTTAGGGCCGGCAACCTATGTTAATAATTAATAGGACGACTAGAGCTATTAAATGGCATAATCAGATGATCTAATTTATTGAATTTTTAGCCACTATAAAATCAGGCCGACTTAGGAAAGTCCCAGGACTAGGCGAGGCAACCCTATATAATTTGGCACTTCTCGATGAGCTCTATCGACTGTACTATATGCCAACTTGTTACTCAATGAAGTAATTTACACCAAAAAAAATGACAACTTTTTTGCTCACTGTACAAAACCCTCCAGGTTACGCCCAGGCAACCCTGTACTTTAAGACGTACCCTTCTGATGTGCTACACCCTAGGTAGGTCGCATCTTGTTACTCGATCAGGTAGGGTTGCCAACTGTCCACTCTTCGGCTATTAGGGTGCCGCAAATGGGGCCCCACACTTAGAAAAATTTTATGATATTTTTATATGGAGCTGGGACTTAAAAAATTTTGATCGAAATTGTATGAACCATCGACTTTCGGGTGAAATTAGTATGGGGGCTGGACTTGTAAAATTAAAAAAAATGTTTTTTTTATTTTTGCATGCGGAAGGGTGGGTTTCCGTGTACCCCAGGGATTCAAAAATTTAGCGACTAGCATGTTAGGTTCCTTGCGACCACCAGAACCGAATTGCTACTGTTTAGGTAGTCTACTCAAAAAAAAAATTTGGTCTAAAAAAAGGGTGAGGGGGGTGGGGTCATCCCCCGGATCCCGAATGTTATATTTGCCGATTGTGTTTTGTTGAAAGTTTTCTGAGTCCTAATTTTGTATGGGACCCTCTTTGCGACATCCCGACCCCCTTACTGGGGGCGTAGCGTTGGGGGACAACGGGAATAACCCGGGACATTGACCTGCGGGACATGCGGGGACAGTGAGAATTTTTTTCCGGTCAGCCACACTAGGGGCGTAAAGTTTACTTAATAATTGCCTAATAGGTAGTGTGGCGTGTTGTGAGCCAGTGTAATATGCCTAGGGGTCATAATAGACACCCACGTTATCGATCTTGTGAAAGATTTAATCGGACACTTACATCAGTAATAACCCTCCAAGCACTCCCATTTAAATCAAATAATAAAGTCTAACATACACTGGCTCACTACCCGTCACACTGGGTAGAGTTTAGGTACTGTAGAAACGGGGATGTTATGAGTTTTCAGAATATTATATCTGACATACCCATGGGGAATATTGTCATGAGGATATGCTAAGTCTGACATCGCAAAGTCAATGAACATCACTAACTAACAAGGGCTGACCATGCCTCATAAAGGTGATAGTGGATTAAAATTTTATTTTCCTTTAACTCTAACAAGATGACTGATGTTCTTATATGATTGAAAAATCATTATTATTTTGGACTACTATCAAGATTTTTTGCTCATGTTCACATAATACTTAAGTAATAAATAAAAAGGCTTTAACTTTCCTACCTACCTGTTTTCTTGTTTAATTTTAAATATTGTATGAATCCTTCACACTTGCACTTCACATCTCAGAGCCTTGTAAACGTTTGGTACGACTATGACAAGAAATTACAGTATATAAACATTGCATTTTATAGACCACCATACAAGCTTCATAGGAGTAATTTACTATTTAACGGAATGAAATGTCAGTGACTAGTATTTTAATCTAGTGAAAGTCATATTGTGTTCTATAGCTTTCTCTATAGGATAAAAACTCTTGTCACGGTTCAAGGCGAAAAGCGTCGCCATTTTAAAAATTAAAATGGAACCTAAAAAGAGTTATACATATTTGATGTAGCTTTAAACACTTGTTTTGACCACTAAAAACTATAAATTACTTGAAATGGATACTTTTTATGAGGAAGCATCATAAAAATATAATTTTTGTTGAAATTAAATGAAAAACTAAAATGTATTATGATTTATGAAAATGTTAAATATAATTTCTTTTAGCTTAAATGTTATAATACAGCGAGCGCTTTAGTTTTATAGAATCATCTCCATATTTCCCACGATACAATTAAATCCGCACTCTCATTCGCGATGTCTATACGAAATACCAACGCGTGATAAATATGATGTTAATGTTAATAAAATGTAAACGCCATGTTGAAATAAATATCATAAGTGTCAAACGTACGCCATTAGGAAATAAAATAATTTTAAGCGGTTTATTCTTGTATGATTCTTGTGATTATAAATTTTTAGCCGATCGGTTATAAAATGGTTTAAAGAACGTCTGTTTTACTATCCTAATATTATCATAAGACTATCTACTACACTAAACTTGTGCTCTAGAAACTGTTTAAACGTATTCCGGTAAAGGTTACTCTTAAGAGTTGGCTCCGAAACTCGTTGTCTTATGACTATCCTGGTTTCGCACTATAAACGTTGCCCATTTTTCGGTAACTGTGTCTATATGAGCTCTAGGAGAGGTCTACACGGACATTTGCTCTTATGGTAGACAACGGAAGTAAATTCTAGTAGTTATCCTATATCCTTTTATTAGATATTGTTGTGCAGCTTGGGCATGAACGTAGAAAGAGAAGGTACTAGAAGGAAGCATGTGTCTTGTCATATTCACTCAGAAAGAGATGCACATAGCAAATTCACTCTAGTTAAAAAAGGAGATTGCTACTAATTGCGGTCCTTATATTCTTAGATCAAAATAAAATTAATGGATAGGCCTGAAGTGCGGTAAGTTGAAGCACACTACTGGTGCACTTGGTCCATACAAACTAGCGCCATTATCTGTCAAATCTAGGGCACTTGCATACAAGTGACAAGTAAACCTTTCATTTATTTTGCCTCATTTTTCTGGTTTGAAATGTTCGCGTAAGGCCTATCCATTCATTTTATTTTGATCGAAGCTTATATTATATGTAACCACTTTTTTGTACTACGACGGCTGTCCTCCGACTCCGAAGTCAGTCATCTAGCTTCATATAAATTTTATATGATTTTTTGACTATTGCTATCTCATTTGGGTTCGGTTGTTTTTCTAGCTCGCTCTTATGGGTAGAACGCTTTTCTATTCTATTCTATTCTATATTTAAAAAAATGGCTGCCATCTTGGGTATGTGATGATTTTGCTAATGTCTAGTTTTTGTAGCAAGAGTACTTGACGTTGTACGGTAACTTATGTATTTTGGTGACTTCAAGGATTGTTTTTCGAAAAGAACACTATCTTGAGCCACCACTGGAGCTTCGTTGTAGGCCGGGGAGGGGGCAACCAACAATAGACTCGCGATGCGACTACCCTATAGCAGACCTACAACGTGACTCTAGAACGCTTTTCACCGAGCCTCGGAACGGTGTTAGTGCGAAAAGTTGCACTCGGGGTGCACTCTGGGCGCACTCTGGGCGTAGGTTCTGAACACACCCCTGGTGTTCGAAAACATTTTCTAAATGACCATGAAGGCCCCTAATTTTCAAAACCCTTTTTTCATTTTAAAATAAAGAAATAACAACTGTAAGAAGGGGTTCGTAAGAAAAGTTGCTTGTGACGCATATCGTTCGATCGACTGATTCATGAATTTCTCAATCGTCAACAAGGACATTAGTTAAAACCTTGACTTTTAAGACCTGCATTTTTATCAACTACGAACCACAACATACACACATTGAAAGATATAACGACGGCATATATAGTTAAACATCATAATACGTACGTTTAGATAGACTCTTGAGTCCAAAATAGATGCAACATCCCACAAAATAAACCACAAGTCTGTTACATGATACGCAGTTTGCTCAAGATGAGTTTGTAGCTCATTTGAGAATTATGTCACCAGCCATCTCAAGGGGTCCATCAACACTTTCTAGCTGATAACGCGGATACACAGATTTTGCTGTTGTTATTTTATGATTTTATTAAAGTAAAAGATTCGGAATAACGTTAAAAACAGACAATATTGAGAAAAAAGACAAACTTTCTGGCATGAGGGGCAGTGTTCAGTGTTGCCAAGTTGCCAACAGTTTTTTTTTTAGTAATTTGCTTTACGGCACTGGATACTTAGCTCCAGTGTGACCAGATTTAAATTGAAGATCTTGCAAGCTGGTTGACTAAAAACTGCTTAATCCTGCTAAACAATTTCTATTTCTATATAACATACAGTGCGACATAAAGGAGTAGAAAACGGCGATAGCAGGAACTTAATATTTTAGTACAAATTGTAGGTCGGTCTTGCCATCTTATGCGTGATTTTGACATTCTTGCGTGGAAGCAGCGCCCTCATTTATTTTCTACATCATAAAAGATGTCGCCTATATTGAATAACATTTAATGCAAATTAAGATCAAAGTGTCTATATGAATTATATTTATTGATTACTGTTTACAAAAACCAATCAATTAATTCAAAATACAAAGGACAGCCAGCACTTTCCCTTTCACTTTCCATATCCCACCTATCCCCTCCCCCTGGATACGTGCCTGTTGTTACTCTGTGTTGCTAAAATAATCATGTCAAATCAAGGCCTGCACCACAGAGGATTATATTGTACCTGCTGCACGGTGAAACGGTGAAACAAGCAAAGTTAATAATCGAAAACTGGCTGTTAACACTAAACTACCTGCACTCGTAGTATGCTACACGTGATACGGCTGTATCACGTCTTTTATCTCGTTCGTTCTTACGCAAATAGAATGAGAGCTAAGATGTGATAGCGCTATATATAATGTTCTTAAAGAGTAATATAAGTATATTAGAAGAGAAAACCCTTAAAATAGATTCGTAAACTTACACACTCACTCACACACATACATTCCCTTAAAGATCCGTCATAAGAATAGTTCTATTCTTATGGTTCCGTTACTAATTAAAAACTAGTGGTAAACTTATAGGTACAATGTTCTTGGATCTACCTAAATACATGAGCAAAAACAACAAAAACTCAAATACTAGGTTACCTAAAATCTACTACTATATTGGATGTCTGTGCCTAAAATGTAAAAATAAAAGAACCTTGGTTCTAGAAACTACATACAAAAAGTAATAAAAACTATCAAAGTCTACCAAAGTACACACAGCAGCGGCGACACATAAAGCTATACAAAACCAACATAAGCTGGCAGCGCGTATGTCTTATGTAGGATATGGATAGCTTGATGTGTCGCCGTGTGTACTTTGGTACTCTTTAGTAGGTACCTCATGGTTTTTAATGTAAGGACTTCTACCACCAGAGATAGTAGCCTGGCCCAACGGCTTAACGTGTCATCCGAAGCAAGGAATCATCTTTCTTTCAGGTAATTCAGCCTGCAATGTCCTAACCAACTGGGGAAAAACGCATAAAGTGACATATCACTAGGTGTCCCCCGTGGGAATCGAATCCACGAACCCAATACTCTTAACCATTAGACCACGGAAGCATTACAAATCGTAGGATAAATTCATAAAACCTCATTAGTACGAGTCGGCCTGGACGGGGATCGAACCAATAACCATAGAGAAATTACACGCTCCTCTTGGTAGAGATGGTGTAACAAAATGTGCACAGTAACCACCAAGAAGTTTGGAATCCTCTATAGTGGAGTGCAGACTGCTTAACAAGACGTAAAACATGATAATACTCCTTTGTGGTCGGTTTATGATTTAAATCCATGGTAACCACCATGGATCTAGAATCATAAAGGATCCCACTCTTCCTTAGAAGCATTGATACAAGAAAATTGACGTTCGACTCCGTCGTCGATATTTCCAATTTTACGTGTGCCCCTTTCTATCCAATGACGTCACAACGAAAATTGAATGACGTCAATTTTTGACGTTGGATTAGAAAGGGACAGAGCTGGGACAAAGTTCGTAAAAAACGTCACAAAAAAAAACTACGGAGAAGAACGATCCTTACCGACCACAAAGAAGTATTATCATGTTTCCCGTCTTGTTAGGCAGTCTGCACTCCAATATAGAGGATTCCAAACTTCTTGGTAACCACCATGGATCTAAAGGATAGCACTCCTCCTTACAAGCATTGATACAAGAAAATTTGACGTTCGTCTGCGTTCGTCTCCGTCGTCGATATTTCCAATTTTACGTGCGTCCCTTTCTATTCCAATGACGTCACAATTACATGAACGACAATTGAGTGACGTCATGCCTAGACATAGTACATTAGAAAGGGACAAAGTTAACGTCACTAAAAACAACTACGGAAAAGAACGATCATTACCGACCACAATGGATGTCATGTTTCACCAAAAATTTTGTATACTTACCTATATAAAATTCTTGGTTTACAGTACCTACTCTATGAGTCTATGACATTATGTTTCTATCAAAATGTTGAAAATGTCACAATATTTATCTTGTGACAATTTAGCAAAGAGTACTTTAAGTAATTTAGCATAATTTATTGTGAACTTCGGACCTATAAATCGTTTTCTTTATAAAATTATGATTACTTTATTTTTATAGCATAGTTTTACTATTTGTTTAATAAAACTAGCATGAAGTCGACTAAATCAATGAAGTCAATGAGATCTCTGAAATCTCTTGGTTCATTTCCACCAGATGACTTCTCCAATGGCGTTAAAGGTCCATTAGTGTTTGAGGAGTGTTTTGCTACCACCTGTCTTAAGTTTAGCTGTACTTATCCTGTGCTTTGCGAGAAACACTATCAACGTAGTATGTATTTTATCGCACCTACAGATCTAGGTATTACTTAGTTGACGAATCTTAACAAACGCATTTGGTAGGTATCTGTTACTAAGAACAATTGCGTGATAATGACCCGCCGCCAGGTCATATGATTTAGGTACAGGTCAATGGCCGTCCGCGCCCCGCGCACTGCAGCCATACGTACGATACTAATAGTTTTGTAGAATCATCAATACAAACTATAAATATTGATAATGTAACATCTGTTATCATTAATAAGTGGTTCAGTTTCGCCAACTAATTTGAAATAACCTATATATGTATTTGCTTCATGAGGAACTAATTCTCGAAAGAGAGCTCCCCCTTTGTTCAGTCCATTTTACACAATTCTAAAACTGTTCTTATTTTATACTTAGGTACAATTTTATGATTTTAATTTTCTTCCCATTTATGACCATTTTTTTTTTTTTTTTCTAGATGACTTTCTCAAATCATTGAAAACAGAAGCAATAACCAAATATAAACGGATAAGCGTAGTACCGCCAATGATATCTCAAGATAGAAAAAAAGGCGATGATAATTTTGCAGATAGCGCATCAGCGGGCGCGTCCACGGTCGCAGGCGCAGGTGTGGATCCCGACACGGTGCTCGTGTGTGCTCTCTACGACACCATGAACCGCCTGGCCGAGATAACTATGTACAAAGTTAAACATGTCCCCAGAATTGTTATGCAGGTTCTCTGCATACTATTGCCTTACTTCGATCAGCTGACCAAGCTCACAATACGCAAGTGCGGCATCAACGTCTACACAATACACGAGTTGAACAAACTGCTCCGCATAACAACACTGAGCGACATCTGCCTCGACGAATCGCCTCTCCCTGAAGGTAACTACGCAATTTTACTGGAGAGACAAAGTGGTATAAAGAACTTGTCCTTATGCAGGTGTCTAATAAACGACGAGGTCTGTAAACAAATAGCTCGTAAGCTCCGCTATTTGGAGCCCGCGGAGAAACACTTGCTTCTTCTGAACCTATCATCTAACCACATAACTGACTTAGGAGCGAAATACTTGGGCGAGGCGCTCCGTACTAACAGACACTTGATGTACTTAAACCTCGCAGACAATCGCATCCAAGACGAAGGAGCCGGGTACATAGTCGACTCCCTAACCGAATTTCCTTTGACGTATGACGAAACGATGGATAAGCGAAAGAAGTATATGAAGTATTTGAGAAAGAGGGTGTCATTATTCTTCAAATATTTACAAGAATGTGATAATCAGTCGAGCGAGGACCCCAGTACAATTAGTCGTAAGACTGCTGTTAAAAAGGGAAGGGGTTTAACGCAGCCGAGTCTGAGCAATGCAAAGAATCCCTTAGAGGCAACCGTTAAAGAAGAGTTCATACGGACTAAAGCAGAAATGATGGCAGGGGAGATGATGGGTTCGTTTTATCACCCTTTCGGACCCAATTCGGTCGCGACTTGTAATGGCTGGCCTTATTGTACCGGAAATATGGTGCTCTGCTATCTAAATTTAGCGTACAACGATTTAGCTTTTCCGAGTCTCAAAAAACTGACAAATGTATTGGTTTATCAGGCAAACCTAAAAAAACTGAATGAAACAGGGTTGCTGAGGGTGGTTCTCGATGGAAATAATTTGCCACAAAATTGTGATGAGCTAGTCACCATCGGGAACTTGATCAACAAAAACGTTGCGCGGTTCGGTGGACGCCCGGAGATTGGGTTGCGGCGCAAGAGCCGCAACAACGTCACTACAGCTCCTATATCTAAACGTGCTGCTAAATCATAATAATAAACACCTCTTGCTCTATAATTTTATTGATTTTATATGTAAGTATTTACAATTACGAATTTTAGTATCTATATTATATAATGGTAATTATTAATTGGTAACTTCGGATTTATAAGCGATTTTGAAAATAACGTTTTAAAAAATGTTTAAATATACGTTTATGTGAAAAGAAGTGAAATTATCATTTTAAAATTAAATAAGTAGTTATAACTAATTTACTAACAAGAATACACTAATAAATAGGCAAGCATTTATATAACTAACAGTTTATAATAACAGTAGACAGCACCAACAATTTCGTTTGTTAACGAAATGCTCACACATTGGCTTGAATAATTCACTAAGTCTCTCACAAACAATACTGGGGGTTGAAATCCATTCATTGAAGGATTGCTGATGCTCAATTTCTTGGAGGGAGGTATTCTCTGTTGGGTTGTTGTGCTGGGAATCCTGAGTCGCTTTGTGGCCGCCCGCCGCTTCCCGTGGGGAAGCTTGGCCCACTGGGCTTGCCTGAAGGATACCCCTGACTTCCTTGGGAGCCCGGGTAGTTTGATCCTCCTTGGGCACCGGGGTACGATGACGTAGGACCTTGAGGTCCGGTAGAACTTGGGTAGCCAGCTGATCCCGGATATGACGATCCTGGTTGTCCTGGGCTGCCCGGGTATGTGGTTGGTCCTTGTGGTCCTGAGCTTCCCGGGTAACCAGCGGTGGGTCCTTGTGGTCCCGAACTTCCTGGGTAACCAGCGGTAGGTCCTTGAGGTCTAGAGCTTCCTGGGTAACCAGCTGACGGTGCTTGAGAGCCTGGGGCACCTGGGTAGCCTCCTATTGGTCCTTGTGCCGCTGGAGCGCCTGGATATCCTCCGGTGGGTCCTTGCGCTCCTGGAGCTCCTGGAAATCCACCAGTAGGTCCTTGTGATCCTGGAGCTCCCGGGTATCCCGCCGATGGTCCTTGTGGCCTTTGACCAACTGGGTAACCAGCTGAAGGACCCTGGGGCCCAGCGTTTCCTGGATAATTGCTAGAGGGTCCCTGTGCTGCGGGGCCACCTGGATAGCCCGAAGGTCCTTGCGACCCCTGAGGGTAGTCACTTAGTCCTCCAGTCAAACCACCCTGAGATGATCCCGTTATCGAGTAATCGTAAAGGTTAGCGTTGAGACCAAACAGGCTAGGTGCGGAGTTACAGTCGAATTGGTTCCACCACACGCATACAAATACTTGTTGGGAGAAAATGGTCCCGTTGGGGCAAAGGAAATCATATGTTCTGTTGTTAGCGCAGACGTGGAATACTTGACAGCGGGTTTCAACATCAGCGTAGTATCCGGGGTAAGCTTGGGCGTCGCATCTGAAGGACGTTTGAGGTATTTCAGTAAGGATGGGATAGTCTTTGTCGGGTTCTCCAGGAATAGCGGAATAGTCTCCTCCTTCGTAAGCTCCGGTGTCATCAGAACCGAATGCGGGCCCACCTGGCCCGAAACCAGGAGCACCAGGCTGTCCAGGGGCACCTCCAGGTTGTCCGGGCTGACCAGGGTAATTTTGTCCTGGGTAGTTGGACCCAGGTTGGCTAGGGAAACCACCTGATGTAGGACCGGTTGGTCCTTGTCCTGGGCTGGATGGTCCTTGACCAGGGTAGCCTGCTTGAGGGCGTTGACCGCTGGAGCCCGGGTATCCTTGGTTAGGGCCAGTGGGGTAGTTGGACTGGCCTGGATATCCGGGTGTGGATCCAGCTCCGGTGTTGTAGTCGTCGTTCTGGGGTCCACCGGGGAAGGATGGCGTTGTGGGGGAGCCGGGGTAGCCGCTGGATGGTCCGGAGGGAAACGGGGGGCGGTTGGGTGTGGTGCCCTGACCGAATGGCTTGCCAGGCTTGTTGTATTCGTATCCGGACTGGGCGACTGCTACGGCCAGTAGCACTGGAAAGAAAGAAAAGAGTTATGTTATGAGAAAGGTTCTCGTACGATGAGCATCAAAGTAATGTAGCCCTACTCTCCTTGCGCCTGTAAAGATTTAGATTTACTAGAGAGGTACGGTTTCTCTGAAGCTGATTGTACTCGTAAGGGTGATTCCACATCAGACGAAGGCGCGAGCTGCACGTTTGCATTTTATGGTCTTGCGTCGCTACTGCGCAGCTGGCGCGCCGGTTGCAAGCCACTCACGAGCGGTTCGCAAGCCACTCGCGAGCGGCGAGCGAACGGCTCGCGAGCTGCGCATTCGTGGCGCGTTTGTCAGATGTGGACGCACCCTTAGGTATCAAACGCACACTCATGGCGGGGATTGTCAGAGACTTTGCTACGATCATTCGGCGTTCATAAATTATGTGACGCTAATTAGGTTAGGGGGGGAGGGGTTGTTGTCCAGTGTAATTTGGGGTCACGTAGAGGGGGAGGGGGTTTGAACAAAAGTCACGTGACATTTTGCTTCTTTCTTAAAGTTCGACACCTCCTTACTTGTTTCCTAGAGCTTACGAATAAAGTAGTCGGAGGCAAAGACTCAGAGCGCAGCGAATCATTTATTTATTCTAATCTTTACCTTCAGCGCGCTCCATACAAACGAAGTCTGGTTATATTTTCAATTCTAACCAATAAAAGACAATGGAATTTTTCAGAAACAATCTTGAAACAAATCTCTATGCTTGTACTATGTTGTCAGATTTTCGTTAAAATATACCTACAGTTTCAATGCTTGGATTAATTTGTGATTTGTTTAGAAATCTTTAAGGCACTGTTACTTTAAAACTATACTTTTAAAGACAATCTGACAACATACAAGCATAGAGATTAGTTTCTTGATTGTTTATGAAAAAATCATTGATTTTAATTGGTTAGTATTGAAAATATAACCAGACTTCGTTTGTATGGAGCGCGCCAACGGTAATACAAATACAAAATATTTTGCCAACGTGTGATACGAGTAGGTACTGTTTTTCAGAACATCTTACGATTAACAACATTATAATACGACCGATATAGCACTTTGGATAGATGATAGGTAAGTACATCAACAGTTTTAAGTTGTGATGCCACACTAGCCTCAGGGACTGGTCGGTGAGGATCATCATCAACATTATAGTAGCCATTTAAAGCCTGACCAGAAATATAAAAAACCTGCAATCGATTGTAACCTGTTCCAAACAAATGTAAGATCAGATTTTCCGCCACATGGCGAGGTTTTTATTTTTCTGGTCGGCCTTAGATACACTGTACGGTGTATTACCGTACAACGTTAGAAGATAAATGGTTAATAAGTGAAAAAACCGAGTAAAGTAAATATAAAAGTTAAATAAGACAAAACTACGGCTAAAATGGTTATGAGAGCACACGCGGATTGAATGGTGACCGAACGTGAACTAAAGCTATAATTACAATCAAAAGTGAAAGAAATGAAAGAATTTAATTTTACGGCCTGTATATTCGGTGGCGTATGGCTACACTCAGCGGGACCCTATGTCCACGTTTGTCCTATAACGATGCGAGTATGTCGAAGATTTAGTTCCGAATTTGTTCTTTCAGAAACATTATATCCACATGGTGGGAAACCGAGTGTTAAGCCGAAACCACACGCCAATCAGGCTTCAGGCTAAAATAACGTTTTGTTATGAAATTATTTCCTAAAAATATCGCAACAATTCCTTGAAACGATCTTATAACGCTCGATTAAACTTAAAAAAAGATTGGTTAATTTAAATTTCCTCCCGTAGGCACAATAGATGCGCGGAACACGAGATGGCATCTCGTGGGATCTCACGGAGAGGGTTTCGTAACAGAGTCCAACGTCACGCAAAGACCCACAAATTATGCCACTTTAGTTCTTACAGCGATGACACTAAGAGTTGTTTCAGGAGGCTTTGTTAAGTAGAATTGTAACAGGGAAATTATCGTAAGTTAACCTCCGTTTGGGGAACTGGCTCATCGCTGATGGCTATCTCGTGGGCACGTCATTAATTGGACGATTGTTTTGTAAGGTTCGATTGGGGTGTTAAGAATTTCGTAGCATCTGATGTAGGGTTGCCAAACTCTCGAAAAACCAACACGGAAGGATCTAAAAATCGGGGGATGGGGATGGAGTTTTGAAAGAAAATCTCGAATACCTACTTACTTTTACGTTAATTTGTATCGGAGCGCAGCGAAGACCAAACATAATCTTTGATAATTAAATCTTGTATCTTTAAATTTGCATTGCTTTCGAGCAGCATATAATAATATTTAACGGGTTTTTACCACAAAATTTACATGACGAATCGAACTTTGTCAGTATTTGTAAGGCTGATTTTGTTAATTATGATTTTTGTATAGGTACGGTAATTTGAGAATAAACCGGTGAAATTATTGCGTCCCGGAGGTTAACCATTATTAGCGGAGGTTCCCGGGCATTCCGGGAGGGTTGGAAACCATATTCTGATGCTAATCGAGGCGCTCTTTGGCGTAGTAGAGTAGAGTACAGTTTCGGGATTGGAAACTATCACCGAAGTAAAGCCACGTCAATCAGGGGTCTTATTGTGTAACTACCAGATTCACACTCAGTTGCAGAAACGCCAATTAAAGTTA